>SWLB01000081.1:0-47186 GCA_011114355.1 Carex littledalei | reverse complement strand
TCTCTATACCCGTCATAATCATCAGTGTCCCCTTCGCTGTCAGCTGATTTAACAACAGTACCGACTGTCGTCTGTGCAAGAATGAGGTCAACAAATCCAGAGAGATCCCATTGGTAGTTGTCAAGGTACTTTTGGAGAAGGAGCTTGACCCCATGAAAATCTTCCAACTTTGGGTCAAAGAATTCAAAATCTACTTGCACCATCTCCTCTTCCTAGTTATGTTTCACAATTCAACATTCAATTGATGCAAATTGAGAGTAAATATAGGCTTCGTCAGACATGGTACGTTTGGATTGAGAGTGACGTTAGTGACGTTAGTGAGAATAGCGTGCTAACACCGAATTCAGAATAGCCGCTAACCCAACATTTCAATGGGTTAGCGGAATAGTGGCTAACCCGAGCTAACCCAAGTGTTGAGAATAGCTATTTTTTCACCCAAACGTGGAATAGTCGCTAACCCAATTTGGAATAGTCACTAACCCAACTAACTCTGCTATTCCTTGGCACCCAAACGCACCCAAAGTAAACAAAATTGAGTTAATTAAACAAGTACCTCTTGATCTTCTTCTTCATCATCATCACTGGACAAGTCAATTTCTTTGATGTTGTTAGGATTTGTATTATGGGAGTTTGCATTTGAGTGAGGAGATGAAGAAGAAGAAGAGAAATGGGTAGTAGTGAATTTGGGAAGAGAGAGAAGGCTACATCTAGCAAAGGAAGAGAAGGTGAGCATAGGTTTTGGCCTTTTCTTCTTCTTCATAGGTATTGTACGTGATTGTGCAGCCATTAGTTTACCAAAGGGTTCAAGGTCAAAATGTACAAGCCAAATTAAGATAATAAGAGATCAAGCATAAGCACAAATGACACCAAATTTACGTGGAAAACCCTCTCAACTTGGAGGGTTAAAAACCACGGGGCACACCGGCAACCACATACCGACAAAAACGGTTACAATTGTTCTTCTCAAGTTTAAGCCCTAAACTGAGGTATACACACAGTAATAAAGAGAAAATTCAAGGGATAACATATTACAGAGAAATATGTGTTTCAAACCCCAATTTCATTCAAACCCAAGCCAACCCTAGATTTGAGAAAACAAGAAATTCCCTTCTTACAAGGAGAAAGTTGATCAAGGTAGTAAACGGAGAGACTAACTTGCTCTTCGTTTTCTTCTTCTTCACCACCTTCTCTTATTCTTTCTTCTTCTACTTCTCTTCTCCTTCTACTTCTCTCTGTGTTTTTCTCTTTTTCGCCTCCTCTCTGTGTCTCTCACGAAGCAACAGCAGCACCCCCCCCCCCCCCCGCTTTTATTCTTTTCTTTCTTTCTTTTGCCTAAATGGGCTGGACCCAACGGCCCAACAAGAACTAGTTGTCAACAACTTAATTTAATTATGAGATTAGTTGTTATTTACAGTAAATTAGGTTAAATGCCAGTATTATTTTAGAAACTTATGAAAAAAGAACAAGAAATGCTAGCTAGCTTTACATTCCTTCTGAAACACTAACAATGGTAGCGTGTTTTTCTTCAGGAAACACCAGCAAATAAAAATAGTGATATAGATTTTTTTTTTTTAAATGGCGAGGATTAAAAATAAATCAGCTACTTTAGCCTTCAATTAGAATGTAGTCAGGATTTTCTATATTGTAGTGTATTAAACGTTATTAAGTACATGTAATAATATTATTGTTATTTTTGTAAAAAATATTCTACCTATAAAAAGAAAAGAGAAAATTAAACACTGGACCACACCATTAATGTGCATTGTTCCTTTGATTTTGGAAAGAGACATTTATTGGATGTAATATTACTAATGGCTAAATTCCAAATAGATAATGTTTTGTTTATTTATTTATTTATGATAGATGCTTATCTAAGTTCTACTGGGTCAGCGCCGCAGCGATAGAAATATATATAATATATATAATTTGTTGCACGTGCAAAAATAGAAGTCCAACTATAGTGAAAAAACGTAACTTGCTAACACACCATGACTTTGGTCTCGTGCCGTGCCGTGCCGTGCCGTGACCAAAATGTTAAGAGGTGGTCACGGCACACGAATGGTCACGCCACGTGAGTCATGCCGTGATCATATGTGACTCGCGTGACCATTTAATCTTAATTTAGGTTAGTTTATTTAAGATTCACTATTAAATCAATATCTAATGGTCCTAATTACACGTGACTCGCGTAACTACGTGTCGTACCGTGCTGTGACTAAATCTTTCATGTGTCGTGCCGTGCCAAAGTTTCAAAAGATGGGCACGGCAAGCGAATGGTCACGGCACGAGACACGCGAGTCACGACACGTAACTGACACGGGTGCCGTGCCGTTCCGTGACGGAGCCGGCTCCGCTGTGCCATTTTTCCCACTGTCCAACCATTTGAGAGTAGGTCCGATGGGCATCGGACATATTTTAGTTCGATAGGTTTAATCACCGTCGATTTGCTTTAAAATTCGTGCAAAATGCTTTAAACTTCGTGCTAATCTGTTTCAATTTCGTGCACACAAATTTTAAATTAGATCGAACGGTCATCATGCTCGTTGAACCTCAAAGTAGGTCCGATGGGCATCGGACCTACTCCGTTCTCCTGTCCAACAAACGAAGGCCCAAGTTATTTGTTTTTTATTATTTTATATTTGCTAGTATTCATGACTAAGATCTTTTCAGATCCACCAAATATATTATTGACTTAATATTTACTCCCAAAATATGTCTTGACGCCGTTTGTTTTCCAATATAAATTTTTACTTTTGAAAAACAATAAATATTTTTTAAAGAGCTAGAAAGATGGTCAAACTTTTTAAATGTCACAAAAGAAAACACGTCAAACGTGCAATTCCTTTGATCCTTTCATTAGAAATGCGCTAAATAACCACAAATTTGGTGCAGTTGCTTAACATTTCAGATTGCCACACAAATGACCACAAAAGTTTTCCCCTGCTGTGATTCCTTAATTTATTATATTCATTTTATGAACAGTTTAGGATTCCTGCACACACACTCCACCTTCTTGCCATCATTATCTTCTTCATCCTTTCTCTTGAAATCTAGATTAAAAAGTTAACATCTGCCGGGGCGGAACTAAAAAATTAAAATAGGGGCGCCAAATAAATAAGTGTTGTCTAACTTTATTTTATGAAAGAAGCTACTAATATAATTTTTTTAAAGGTTAAAATGAACAAATTTCAATTTAGGGGTGCTTAGCACCCTTTTGACTATACATTCTTTCGCCGCTGAATGTCCTGCCGGACATATAGCTCGCATTGTTGTATCACCGTCTAGTCTCCGTCTTAACTATATATTGTAACTTTCTTTTAAGTTAATATTTCAAACTGTAAAATTAGAAACAATATTTAAGTTGAAAGTTATGTGACTTTCTTACATAAGGACTGTTAAAATGTTATATCTTTGACAGTAATATTGTAAATTTCATAGTCAAACGGTTAAATTAACTTTTTGTATAATAAATGATAATAAAACAATTCAATTAATAACCGCTGCTTCTGTAATTATAAGTTTGATTTTGTAATTATTGTTTTCATTCCAATTAGGTCCCACCTTATCGTACCTCGCAGCTCATCACAACGAAACCACACCGTTAGCTGCATCCTTTCCTATATAAATTTTAAAGAGAAGGGGAGGCAGACAGAGAGATCTAAAGAGCGAGTTGGAGAAAGAAAAGATGACGATGTTGTTCATTGTTGCATTGCTGCTGCTTCAACACATTTTACTATCCGCAGCTGCTGGTCCAAAAGTTATCATAGTAGGAGCAGGGTTTTCCGGTTAGCTATATATATACCTAAACTAAATAAATATATATACACAAAATGCAACGAGTATTATTGATATACACTAATTATCATTAATTTCTTAGGAATATCTGCTGCAAAGACACTATCAGATGCCGGAGTCAAAGATTTTCTGCTCTTGGAGGCAACCGACCGCATCGGTGGACGCATCCGCCAGAAAAACTTTGCTGGACTAAATGTAGAGATCGGTGCCAACTGGGTTGAGGGCGTCAACGGCCCTCAACTCAACCCTATATGGGATATGGCGAAAAAGATCCGCCTGCGCAACTTCTACTCCGACTTCGCCAACCTTTCATCCAACATTTATAAACAAGGGTATATATGCAGGTATATATGTCGTCAACTTAGAATAAGGCAGTAGTCTATCTTATTATTTAATTTTTGTAATGTTTATCTTTGCATTTAATTATGCAGTGGTGGCCTTTATGAAGAATCAGAAGGGGAGAAATCAATAGATTTGGCGGATGGCGTTTATGATGATGGTGAAAAATTATCGCAATCTTTACCATCAAGTGGTCGTGAGGACATCTCAGTTCTAACAATGCAGCGCCTTAAAAACCAGTAAATAAATACTATAAATTAATATAACAGCAAGTAAATCTTATTTCTATATTTGTCAAGGATTCTATACCTAAAGGAGGAATAAAAGAACTCGATAAAAGATAACACGGGAAACAATCCAAATTGTGGAAATAGACCGTTGTTTGGACTTATCCACGTTTTGGTCCCCAAAATGAAATTATGTACTTCAATCAGTAGTTCTCGAGACGGATCGAGCAGCAACCGGATGAGGACACAAAGGCAGAAGCAATGGGCGTACTAAGGGAAATGTTTGGTCAAAACATACCAGATGCAACCGACATACTCGTCCCGAGATGGTGGTCTAATCCGTTCTTCAAGGGAACTTTCTCTAACTGGCCTATTGGCGTCAACCGTTACGAGTATGACCAAATTAGGGTATGGCCTAAATCTCTTCTAAGATGTTTTGTTTATATAACAAACTTCAATAAAATGTAATTGTAAATATGCAATTAGAATAAGGAAATTAACGTAGGTGATGTGCATATGTGTTAGAGACAAAAAAATAAAAAGGTGCTGATCGTTCTATATAATTTTCAGAAATAAGGGTATGGTCTATTCTGATTTTTAGGTTAAATCTCAAACTTTCAATTAATCCCTGATTCTTACATAAAACCTCAGTTTAAAAAAAACAAAGCCAGAACACCACACAAAAACCAGAGATTAATAAGTTTGATATCAGGTCGGTATCAGCCAGAACAGGTTTATCAGTACCAGCTGGTAAATAAAGGTATTCTGCTACTATAAGCTGGTATATTGCTCGAAATCAGGGCAACTGTTTCCTGGCAATAATGTACTTTGTTTTCTTTTAAAAAAATCCATACGGCATGATCCGTCTTTAATTAAATACACAGAGTACATGTCTTAAATTAAAATACAAAAATTAAAATTAAATTGTGGCATGTAGAGACTAAAAAAAACTCCTTTCTTACCTAACTAGGCACCGGTTGGAAGGGTTTATTTTACAGGAGAGCACACAAGTGAACATTACAATGGTTATGTTCACGGAGCATACCTGGCAGGTAAAATCTCTAAGCTTAACAAAGTATAGCCGTACAACTTTTTAAGTTAACTAGATTTCCTAAGTCTCGTCTTTTTAAATCTACCAGGTATTGACTCTGCCAATATGTTACTTAAATGCATGAAGAGAGGTTTCTGCAAGTTTAATATCAAGGCGAAGGACGCATAATTAAAACAAGGTAACTAATCTTAACTGATATATCCTGTTCAATTACATAAAATTATATATATCATGTTGTTGTTAACATAAAATAAAGTGACATGGTTTCTGCTCTTTGATAAAGGGGTAAATTAAGAAGTTAGCTTGAGGAATAAGGAGACTTGCGTCCCAGAAGAAATAAGAAGGCTCCATTATGTAGTTGTATTTTGTGATCTCTGTTTTGCATTGAATTTGTTTGTTGCGTTATGAATCAGTACTTCTGTTATGTAGAGTAATGATTTTCACTATGGACATTCATTAGTAGCTGTGTTTTGTTGTAGTTTATGAACTATTTAATTGCGGTCGTCCTGATTTGATTTTTTTTTTAAGTTTTTCGTGGTTGAATTAAAGAATTCACACAGTTTTCGTTACTTGAGGTTAAAAATCAAAACATAGATTACAGAATTTTAAGCTGGATGCTTTACTTTCAAAATCAGAGACATTAAGAACATGATTTGGCATTTTAGCATTATATTGTAAAAAAGAAGAGAAAAGAAAACAAGTAACAATTAGAAAAAGTAGGATTTGGTATTTTAGCATTGAATTCTCAAGGAGACAGAACCCTAGAGCAGCCGCCAACCCCCCTCCTCCACCCTTCACCCCCCATTCCACCCCTCCCATTTAGAATCTAGGTCTCACCTCCGACAACAATATCCTCCCCTCTCTCGGCTCTACCTCTTTGAGCGGAGAGGAGAATGAGGGAGAGGGAGGGAGCCGAGCCGACCGGAGCCGAGAGCGCGGTATCGTCAGAATTCGGAGCGTAGAGTCCTCATCTCAATCGGAGTGCGACGGTGAGTAGATCCGGTCGAAATAGCAGATCTAGTCGTGGAGCGAGATGGGGAGTAAGATTTTATGGTGATTATGAGTAGAGTGAGCCTATGGTGCTATGCATAGCACGGATGGGGTCCGTGCTACGGCTCAAAATTTGACTTTTTAAAATCCTAACGGTCGATCCAACCGTTCAATTAACAAGAGTTAATACAAAATTAAATCTAATAGAAAGTGGATGAGGTGGAGAAGGTGAAATGTCTACTATTATATTTTCATAACACTCCCCCTTAGATATTTTACCTTATATTATACACATTAATATTGTACTGCAGGACAAATATTAATTTGATACTTCAGGACCAATTTGAATTAACTGATACTTCCGAATTAGTTATGCTGCCTCATTAAAAACCTTACTAAGAAAAACCCAGTGGGACAAAACTTAGTGAAGGGAAAAAGAGTGCAGCGTGTATAATACCCCTCATTTTAACGTATATCTTTTAAGCGACGGATGCCGATCTTCTGTGAAAGTTGCTCAAAAACTTTTCTTGGCAATGATTTTGTGAATAGGTCTGCCAAATTGTCACTTGATCTGATTTGACAAATATCTATCAAGCCATCCTTTTGTAGATCATGAGTTGAGAAGAATTTTGGCGAGATGTGTTTGGTTCTGTCACCTTTGATATATCCTTCTTTGATTTGAGCAATACATGCTGCATTATCTTCATATAGTACTGTCGGACTTCCTTTGATTGACTCGAGCCCGCATTCCTCCTGGATGTGTTGGATCATTGATCTTAACCAGACACATTCTCGACCAGCATCGTATAGAGCAATTAATTCGGCATGATTTGATGATGTTGCCGTGAGTGTCTGTTTTGTTGATCGCCATGAAATTGCCGTACCGCCATATGTAAACACATATCCGGATTGTGATCGAGCTTTATGCGGGTCTGATAAATATCCTGCATCTGCATACCCAACTAATTTGGACTTTGTATCTTTTTGATAAAATAGTCCCATATCACGTGTCCCGCAAAGGTAACGAAATACATGTTTAATTCCGTTCCAATGTCAGCGTGTTGGATCAGAACTATATCTTGCTAGTACATTTATAGAAAAAGCAATATCAGGTCTCGTATTATTAGCAAGATACATCAAAGCCCCAATTGCACTTAAGTATGGTACTTTTGGACCAAGAACTTTTCATTCTTTTCTCGGGGACGGTAAGGATCATTTTTATATCAAGTGATCGGACAACCATTGGTGTACTTAGAGGATGAGCTTTGTCCATATTAAAACGTTTCAACATCTTCTGGATATAGTTTGATTGATGGACAAAAATACCATTATACAAATGCTCGATCTGCAGGCCGAGACATAATTTTGTTATTCCAAGATCTTTCATTTCAAATTCTTTCTTTAATAATTTTGCAGTCTTTTCGATCTCTTCAGGAGACCCAATGATATTTAAATCATCAACATATACTGCAATAATTGTAAAATTTGAGATTGATCTTTTAATAAAAACACATGGACTAATTACATTAGATTTATATCCTTCTTTTACGAGATATTCACTGAGTCGATTATACCACATTCGACCTGACTGTTTTAGTCCATATAAAGATCTTTTTAACTTTATAGAATACATTTCTCGAGGTTTTAATTTCAATGCTTTAGGCATTTTTAATCCTTCGGGGACTTTCATATAGATATCATTATCAAGTGATCCATACAAATAAGCTGTGACTACATCCATGAGGCGCATTTGAAGGTTTTCAGTGATTGTGAGACTGATTAAAAATCTAAGAGTTATTGCATCCACTACAAGTGAATATGTTTCTTCATAATCAACTCCTGGTATTTGTGTAAAACCTTGTGCCACAAGCCTTGCTTTATATCTCACAATTTCATTTTTCTCATTCCTTTTATTGCAAATACCCACTTGTAACCTACAGGGTTACATCTTTTAGGGTTAAGACTACAGGTCCAAAAACATTGCGCTTTTCAAGCGAATCTAATTCAGCCTTCAGGGCATCTTTCCATTTTGGCCAATCATTTCTGTGCATACACTCTTCAAGAGTTTTTGGCACATAATATTCCTCATTTAGCACATCAATTGCTATAGCATATGCAAAAATTTCATCAGCACATGTTTCATTTCGGTTCCATATTGTACCATTCTGTACATAGTTTATTGAGATCTCATAATCACTAGGTACCTGAGTTTCTTCTGGAATTTCATCAACCTCTTCTGGGATTTTATCAATCTCTTCTGGGATTTTATCAATCTCTTCTGGGATTTTATTAATCTCTTCTAGAGTTACACCAACTGTTTTATTTTGCTTTTTCTTTTGTCGTGGATTTTTATCTTTGGAACCAATTGGTCTTCCACATTTTCTCTGTATAGTAACCTCGGCTGGGATTACATCAATTCGAGCAGTTGCATTTAAAGCTGGTACATGCGATTTAGTCACTTTTTTTGTATCTGTAAATGCATCTGGTAACTCATTTGCTATTCTTTGCAAATGTATAATCTTTTGAACTTCCGATTCACATTGATCACTTCAGGGATCAAGATAAGATATTGATGATGCATTCGAAGTTACTTCTTGTTTTACCAGCTTTTCTTTTTCTCTTCCTAAGATTGGAAATATTGTCTCATCAAATTGGCAGTCAGCAAAACGTGCTGTAAAAACATCTCCAGTTAATGGTTCTAAATATTTAATAATTGATGGAGAGTTAAAACCAATATAAATTCCCAATCTTCTTTGTGGTCCCATTTTTGTACGTTGTGGTGGAGAAATTGGAACATACACAGCATAACCAAAAATTTTAAGATGGGACAAGTTTGGTTCTCTTCTAGAGACCAATTGTAATGGAGAAAATTTATGATATGTAGTTGGTCTTAATCTAATAAGTGCAGCAGCATGTAAAATGGCATGTCCCCATGCAGAAGATGGTAGATTACATTTCATAAGTAATGGTCTAGCAATCAGTTGCAATCTTTTAATTAATGATTCAGCTAAACCATTTTGTGTATGTACATGAGCCACTGGATGTTCTACCTTAATCCAATTGACATACAATAATCATTAAGATTGGGATGTAAACTCTCCTGCATTATCAAGCCGGATGCTCTTAATTTGATAATCCAAAAAATTTGCTCTCAATTGGATTATTTGTGCTAATAGCCTAGCAAATGCAACATTTCTTGTGGCTAATAGGCAAACATGTGACCATCGAGTTGATGCATCAATTAAAACCATAAAATATATAAATGGTCCACATGGAGGAGAAATAAGCCCACAAATATCTCCTTGAATTCTTTCCAAAAATGAAGGAGATTCATTTTCAATTTTATTTTTAGATGGCCTAATTATCAGTTTTCCAAGAGAACATGCTGCACATGATAAATCTTTTTGATAATATTATTTTCAGGTCAATTAGGGGATGCCCATTTGCACTTTCAATTATTCTCCTCATCATAATGTTACATGGATGACCTAATCTGTCATACCACAAAGTGAACATCTTTGTGTCAAGTAACTTCTGGTTACTTACCATATTTGATTCTATTGGATTAATGTTCGTACAATATAATCCAGAGAATAAAGCTTCTAGCTTTTCCAATATGATCTTCTGGCCATATTCAATAGATGTAATTTGGAGATACTCAATATTATTTTCAGTCATGGTTTCAAGATGATAACCATTACATCGAATATCTTTAAAACTTAGTAAATTTCTTCTGGATTTATTAGAGTATAATGCATCATTTATAATTAATTTTGTTCCTTCAGGTAACAAGATACAAGCTCTTCCGGAGCCCTAAATTAAATTACTAATACCAGAAATTGTATTAACATGTGTCTTTACATAAGACAATAGAGAAAATATTTCTTACTTTTCAATATGGTATTTGTTGTTCCGTTGTCTATTAGATATGAATCTTCTTTACTTATTATTGCGTCAGTTATTTTTCTTTAAAATAAAGAATGCAAAAATAAATTAAAATAAATTACTTTTATTCATTAAATTTATTTGCATACAATGTAAAATTAAAGTGTAAACTAAACTTTTATAAACATAAACTTCTACATTATAGTTTATCTCTTAGTAAAGTGTCTATTTCTTTATCCACATTATGAAAGAAATCTGATACATCAAAATCTGTATCTATATGGCATTTATATGTTGTCCCTTAGGCACCACTAAATTCGAAATAAATAAATTATTGCAAATAAAATAAAGTAGAAGAGTTTAGAGAAAGTTGACACAAGGAGTGATAACGGAGTTCGGCTTAAAATGCCTACGTCTCCGGGGCGTCGCAACCGCTTCTCGGTGCGCCTTTCTATTACCCAAAAGAGAAAGGTTACAACTTGTGAACCGGTGAGCCCTTACAACCAACGGGAAGTCACACGGCCAACTAGAGTCGAGAACTAAGTCTCTAAGTTTGAAATCTCAAGATACACACTCAAGTAATCACTATAATCTAATCTAAGTGGAGATTAGTGAAGTGGATTTGAGGTTGTTTTGAGGGATATTGAATTCGTGTTCTCACAACAATGGAGGAACTTGCTCTCACAGAAAATTAGGTTTCAAATGATTAGGGTCGGCTAGATTAATTTTGAGGAGAACCCTAAGTTTCTATTTATAGTGGCAGCTTTCAAACGAGTATTCTGCCATAAAACGTCCCAACGTTTTGTAAAACGTTGAAAACGTTTTAGTTCAACTTAGGTCAAAATTCGAATTTCTGTGAGATTTGCTAAAACGTCTCAGACGGTTAACAAACGTCCCAGGACGTTTTCCTCTGGAGATTTATCGATTAAAATGCAGTTTTGAAGTCTGAGAATTTATTTAAATCGTCCAGACGTTTTACAAATCGTCTGGGACGTTTTAGAATGTTTTTCTAGCTTTTAATCGATTTAATCTCCAGGTTTTTCACATAGAAAAACGTCTGAACGTTTTGTCAATCGTTCCAACGTTTTATCCCTGTTTTTCAACATCAAAGCTACTTTACCAATTATTAATTTACAGTTTAAATGCTCGATAAATAACTTGATGATTTCTTCAGTCCAAGTGCTCTAAATTGCAATTCCAATTGTCTTGAACCTGCATTCTTTCTAATCATAGAGAAAATCGTAAAATTCAGTAATTGTATGTTTTTGCAAATTAGTCAAATAGACTAAAAGAGAATTGCTTGAAACAACAATCTCCCCCTTTTGACGATTTGCAAAAACATACAACGCAAGTAAGTGCATATATCGATTTTTCCCAATTTGCAATTTTCCAAATAATCGGTGTTTGCATGTCTTGCATTTTCTCCCCCTTTTTGAAAATCGACGAAAGGGAGACAAAAGCATAATCAAATAGCACAATGAATAGTGCTCCCCCTCAACATATGCACTCCCCCTCAATTTGATAATATGTGACATGATTTTAGAAAAATATGCATGTCATCACAAATATAACAATATGAAAGATAATCAATTTAGAATTAAACATGCAATCATATACCTAACAAAGTTCAAGTCGAAATACCATAGGAATAATAAAAGTGCAAGCATACAACATAGAATAGTAAAAGGTCATGCAATCATAAATAACATAGCATAGCAATCACTTAGCAAATTTAATTAAAAAATTCAAAGAGATTTAAAATTCGGGGTCATCATCGTCGTTTTCTTCTTCACCCTCCTCATCATATTCTTCATCATCTTCGGAAGGAATGTGAGAGGCACTAGTGGTCGCGCCACTAGAAGCACCATACTGCTGCACAAAGCGCCGAGCGAGTTCGGAAGTAGTGATATCAATATCATTAATTGCTTTGGCGTTTTTGCGGCCTTGAATCCGGTGTTGGCGCGAATTTGCCTTCAAGATTTTGAGATCGTTATTTATCGCGGTAAATTGGTTGGTATTGGCAATTTGATATTCTTGCATGTGTTGAACAAGCCAAGCCAATTGATTTTCCGCTCCTTGAGGGAGCTCACCTTGAGCCACGGTGGTATCGGTGGTTGGTCATTTTGTTCCGCCGGTTCTTCCTCATACGGATCCCAATATTGGTTAGGTAGGGCATCGACAGCATTGATCCAACTATTAATAGGTCTTCCGTCAGGTCGGAGCATTGGTAGACCCGAGTCCAAATGACTTTGGATCCAACCATGTTTGGGTAGAATATCAAGCAAATGATGAGGTGTATTTCCAAGGAGATGACTTGGGACGTTTATGCCATTTTGGCGAATTATACGATGAATTAAATGGCCATAGGGTAGAGTGGCAACGGAGCTAGTAAAGCAAGCAATCATGTGGCGAAGAATGATAAATGGATGTTAAACTGTTTTGCATCCCGGGATATGAGATGCCTCAAGTAGTACATTGGACCCCACTCTATATTTGATTTGATCGTTGCTTTAGGGATAAGAATGTTGTTGATGATAAGAAAAAGCAACCGATGGAGAGATGGAGATGGGATGCATAGAGGGGTGCACCGCCAAAGTTACGGCGAGCAAACCAGGTTTTGTAGTGATCGGCGGATTCTAAGGCTAAATCTGGCCATTTCCGGAGGATATAGGTTTCTTCACCCTCATTGGTTAACCCAAGCCAATTGCCATATTTTCTAAGGATAGAATAATTTCTTGGCCACAAACATAGATTTTACGAGAAAGGGGTCCTTGGTGTAGGTGAGATTGCAATAGAAGTTTTGGTAAGCATTCACTGTATGGTTCATCGCAAGTGATCAAAGACTCCCAAGGCCAATGTTGGATATACTCGATTATTTTGTCATCTCGGGAAAGAGAAAGTAACCGAAGCTTTGTTGAAATAGTAACAATTCGATAATTTTCGATCCGAAAATTGTCCCGTGAAATTGGTGTAAGTAATTGGATTTCGAAACAAGTAGGTATTATCGAAAATAGTGGTATCCGGTTCAATGTCAGTTGCACTCGATGACCCGCATCGGTTCGGGACCTCTTGTTTCTAAGGATATTCAATTTGGAGAGTTTAGGAGCCATTGATTTGAGAGAAAAATGAAATGTTACCGATTGAAGAATTAAGCACGTATCCGTGAAGAGAGCGACTCTACAAGCGCAATGGTGAAGACGGATCGTCGATTGAGCGGTCGGATTGCCGGATTTGAAAAGGTGGCGAGAGTTAGGGTTTTGGTGGAGAGAGAGAAGGAGGGAAAACCTTGATTTTAAGTAGAGAAAGGGAAGAAGGGTTGAGAGGAGAGGAGAAAGCACCTTAAAAGTGATTTGGTGGTGTATGGGTTGTAATGGAGGTTGAAGGGCAAGGGTGGCGGAGAGAAGAAGAGAAGGAGAGTAGATTGGAAGAAGAGAGAGAGGCGGCTAAGAGAGAGAAGAAAAACGCGTCGGTTCACAGGTTATTTGGGATGCTGCGCCTAAAACGTCTGAGACGTTTATGAAACGTCGCACAACGTTTTGATCTGGACTTTGGAAGACGAAAATTCGTTTTTGAATTTGTGATTTACATTAAATCGTCTCAACGGTTTACAAATCGTCTACAACGTTTTGTACTTTGTGTATATCGAATATGAATCGTCTAGACGTTTGACCAAACGTTCCAGCCGTTTTGACAGATTTCTGGGAAGTTAAAAATTCAGCAGACAAACGTTCAGACGTTTGGATAAACGTTCAGACGTTTCAAGATATTTGCATGCAAGGAATTCGAAAATTTTTGAAGATAGAAGAACACTGAATCGTCCAGACGTTTGGTAAATCGTCTGGGACGTTTTAGGTCATTGAGATAGAATCTGGACAAATGTTCATAAACGTTCTGACGTTTCAGAAACGTTTTGAAACGTTTTTCTCTGGCGTTTTTGTCTTAAAATGAGCTAATTGATTGCTATGCCTCCAATTAAAATTTCTTACTCCTTAAATTCAAGCATGCCTAATTTAAATCGCAATTCGTTGTGTTGTTGAGTATTTAAGGGCTTGGTAAAAATATCGGCAATTTGATTTTTGGTATCAATATGAATGAGTTGGACCTCACCTTTCTCAACATGATCCCTAATAAAATGATGCCTTATTTCTATGTGCTTAGTTCTAGAATGAAGAACTGGATTTTTGGATATCATTATGGCACTGGTATTGTCACACATAATTGGTACGTTGCGGAAGCGAATTTCATAATCAGTTAAAGTTTGGATCATCCATAAAATTTGTGTGCAACAACTACCGGCCGCAACATACTCGGCTTCCGCGGTGGAAAGCGCAACCGAGGTTTGTTTGCGACTTGACCATGAGACAAGTGATCCGCCAAGGAATTGACACGTACCACTTGTACTCTTTCTATCCATTCTGTCTCCGGCAAAATCGGCATCGGTATATCCTATTAAATCTAATTCCGATTGTTTGCCATACCACAATCCCAAATTCAAAGTGCCTTTGATATATTTAACAATTCGTTTAACGGCTTTCAAATGCACTTCTTTGGGATTAGATTGAAACCTAGCACATAGACATACCGCAAACATAATATCGGGTCTACTAGCAGTTAAATAAAGTAGGCTACCTATTATAGCTCGGTATTGGGTGATGTCCACGGGTGTGCCGCTTGGATCCGAGTCAAGATTTGCATTTGCAGCCATTGGTGTTGGGCTTGTCTTGCTCTCAGTCATTCCAAACTTCTTCACCAACTCCTTGGCATATTGGTTTGGCTCACAAAGGTGCCATCCGATAGTTGCTTGATTTGTAGCCCCAAGAAGAAGTTCAATTCACCCATCATGCTCATCTCAAATTCACTACTCATAAGAGAAGAAAATTCCTCGGCAAGTGCCGCATTAGGTGAACCAAAAATGATGTCATCACATAAATTTGCACTATTAAAATTGAGTTTTTTTCTTCTTTGTAAAAAGGGTAGTGTCATTCTTTCCCCTTGTGAATCCATTTTCAATTAGAAAGGAACTAAGTCGACCGTACCATGCTCTAGGAGCTTGTTTAAGACCATAGAGTGCTTTGGTGAGTCTATAGACATGGTTAGGAAATGCCGGGTCAACAAAACCGGGTGGTTGATTTACATATACCTCTTCATCTATAAATCCATTCAAAAATGCACTTTTGACATCCATTTGAAATAAGTAAAGTTTTTATTTGAGGCATATGCTAAAAGCATTCGAATGGATTCTAGACGAGCTACGGGTGCAAAGGTTTCTTCAAAGTCAATACCTTCTTGTTGTTTATACCCTTGAGCTACTAACCTAGCTTGTTCCGAACAACATTTCCATTTTCATCTTTCTTATTTCTAAAGACCCACTTAGTTCCAATAATCATTCGGTCCCTTGGTTTAGGTACTAGTTCCCAAACTTTGTTCCTTTCAAATTGAGCAAGTTCTTCTTGCATGGCACAAATCCAATTTGAATCCCCATTGGCATCTTTGAAGTTTTTGGGTTCAACATTTGATACAAATGCACAATGAGCAATCATTTGATTTAATCCCGATCTAGTCCTAACCCCTTCCCTAGGATTCCCAATCACATTAGAAAGATGAGAGGATACTTCCCTTAGGTCTTCGGGAGGTTGATATGCACTTGGTGGAGATTGGTCCTCCTCGGTTTGCATTGACTCGTTCAATGGATTTTCTTCGGGTTGCTCTTGCTCGAGTGGTTGCTCAACATTGTTGTTTGTATCTTCAACTTATCATTTTCGAGCTCGCATCTTCAACACCTACAATTGAATACCTTTCTCGGCCTTTTGATTAGTAACCTCATCAAATTTGACATGTACGGATTCAATGACAATTTGATGAGATGCAATGTAAATTCTATAGGCTTTACTTGTCAAAGAGTACCCCACAAATATTCCCTCAATGGATTTAGAATCGAATTTTGTAATTTTAGGTGATCATTTAGCACGAAGCATTTTGATCCAAATACTCTAAAATGAGATATTTTTGGTTTATCCCTTCCATAGCTCATAAGGTGTTTTCTTCAATATCGACCTTATGCTAACGCGATTAATAACGTAGCAAGCCGTATTGACCGCTTCGGCCCAAAGGTGTTTGGGTAAAGGGTATTCATTTAGCATGGTTCGGGCAAGCTCTTGTAATGTTCGGTTTTTCCTCTCAACAACCCCATTTTGTTGAGGTGTGCGAGGAGCCGAATATTCATGTTTATATCCTCTTTTAGAGCATACTTCATCAAATTTTGCATTTTCAAATTCACCCCCATGATCACTTCGAATGCGAATGATCTTTGTACCCTTTTCATTTTCAACACGATTGCAAAATTTAATGAAGTTTTCAATTGCTTCATCTTTGTTGCAAAAATGACCCAAGTAAAGCGACTATAGTCATCTACAATCACATATGCATATCTTTTCCTAGCCAAACTTGGTATACCAATAGGTCCAAAGTCCATATGTAGTAGTTGTAATGGTTGATAGGTTGAGACCATTTCTTTGGACTTAAAGCTACTTTTAGTTTGTTTGCCTTGTACACATGCATCACACAATCCTACAAGTTCTAATTTGTAGATGGTAAACCACGGACTAGATCTAGTTTAACCAATTTCTTAATGGAGTCAATTGAATGTGGCCTAGTCTTCGATGCCATAGTTTAGAACCGGTTGTTGTGGCATTCAAACATATTTCACCGGACTCGAAATGATCAAAATAGATAGTAAACATTTTTCTTTTTCTTACCGGTGTAGACTAAAGAGTCATCGGATTCTCTAAACAAGAAACAAGCATTAGTGTTAATTTAACATAATATCCGGCTTCACATAATTTACTTACACTAAGTAAATTATAATTCAAGCCGTCAACAAGGTAGACATCCGATATGGTCAAGTTTTGGTTACCCCGAACCTAGTCCAATAATCGAACTTTTTCTTTGGTTACTACCGAAAGTAACCGACCCACCATCATATGGTTCTAAAGATTTGAAATTAGATTTTCACCGGTCATGTGGTGTGAACATCCACTATCAATGATCCAAGCATTTTCTTGTGTGTTGTAATCAAACATACCTACAAGAGTATATATATATTTTCAATTAATATATACCTTGTTTTAATCTCCCCCTTCCTTAGTGATTTCGTTTTAGGTTGGGGAGATTTCAATTACAACTTTAAGTTAGTTTAGCTTTAGGAATCCAAACAACTTTGATTTGTTGCTTCCTTTCCTAAAGCTACACTCTAATGAGGTGTGGCCAATCTTACAACAATAATTACAAAATGTGACCGATTGCTTGACATTAGTTGAACCATGCTTGAAGGTGGTTTGAATTTTTTTCACCTCTTGAATTTGATTCCTATGTTTACTTTAGGAGCACTTTTTTTTGTGAATCAAGTTTGTTGTGATGTTGGGGAACATCTCTAGTCAAACCATTTCTTTGGTTTTTATTTTGTAAAGTATTTTTATTGTGAGTTCATAAAACCATCCATCCGGTCCTTGAAATAAGTTTTGTTTGACCTTTTTGGATTAAATGTGTTCCTATCACTATTTTGAAGTTGTTTTCATTTTTGTAATTTTTGTTAGAAAATTTGTATCTAAATGCATAATTTTGAGAATTTTTGTTTTGTTTTGCATTTGTGGTTTGAGGAGTGGTCCCTTTATTTGACTCCTTTGTCAAGGGTTTTACCATGTTTGGAATGAAATTGGTAATCAAAATACTCTTTGCTATTGAACTTAAATTTGTTTAAGTTTTGAGTAAGTTCCCCATTTTCTTTTGGGCTTTGTGAAAAATTTGATTCAAATGAGGATTGACCCTTCTTGTATCCAATGCCCATTTTACCGGATTTCGATTCAAATTGGCATTGATCAAATTTTCTACATAGTAGGGATCGAGACTAGTGACATTTGAGAATTCACTAGGCGATCTTAAAGCCCTATTTTCGGTCTCTAGAGTTTGGATTTCACTTTTAACATTTCTATATCTCCTATGTGTGATTGACAAGTGTGTGACTTAAGCAATTCTAACTCTAAGTTTTTGATTTTGATCAAATTCAAGAAGTTGAGATGTCAATTTTTGTATGATACCTTCCTTTTCAAGCATGGCCTTTTTAGATTCCTCAAGCAACCTAGGCGCATTGTAATTAATTAGAGCCTCATCCATGAACGTGCTTGTCTCATTTGTCTTTATATAATTGTTGTTATATCTATTTTGGATTCATCTTTCCTAACTTGTAACCATTCAAATGGTAGTCGGGATTGGTCAAATCAATGGTAGACATATACCGATTAGGAGAAGAGATAAGATGTACCTTATTTGGAGAGTTTGTTACATCTTCTATAGAAGCATCCTTACCTCGATAATGGTGTTAGTTGATGCTTTGACGGGATCAACCGCTACCTCAATGATGGATTGTGTGGTGGCTTGGTAGAGTCCTCCAATTCCTTGTTGATAGGCGGATTGATGAGATTTTTGAGGAATTCAATGGTGATCTCATCGGTGATGTTCTTGCTTGCGATGATTGTATCCACATCAATGTTGCCGATTCTTCATTCACTATTGCCATCAAGGCAAGGTTGATCTCTTGTTCATCGCCCGACTCCGAGTCGGATTCTTCTCTACCACTTTCATCGGAGTCGATGCAAAATAAGGCTTGCATTGCCTTGGCCTTCTTTTTGCTTTTATATCCTTCGTACTTTTGTTTAGATCTTCGGTCATTTTGCCCTTCATTATCCTTGTTCTTCAAGTTGGGAAATATTTTGAAGCAAGTTTGGATGGTATGGCCTTCTCTTTCACATGCAAAGCAAACTACCCGTTTGTTTCCATCTTCACGTCCTTGTTGTATTTTCGTTCAAAGTTAAGCATGGATTGAAACATTTTGGTTATGGTGGCGGCATCAAGAGAGGTTTCATGTCCAAGTTGACTCATGAGTGAGTCACTTGATTGACGATTATTTGAGGAGCTTGGGTGGTTTCGGTGGTTTTGAGCCGGAAAAGCCACGGTTTTTGTTTTTGACTCTTGCTTGAGTTCACCGGCTTGTATGAGCTTTTCTTCAAAACTCCGGAAATGAGCATAGAGTTCATCCGGTGTGAAAGATTTTTGTGTCCCATGAAGTGCTTCTAGGGCGCTCACCAATCCATCCCACCTAGGCTCCTAGCATTACTCGAAGAAGCTTTCCTACAATTTTATCGTTAGAAAGCGGTTCTCCTAGTTCAATGAATTCATTTTGAATATGCATAAGTCTATTATACATATCCTCTACATTTTCACCATTTTCAATTTTGAAGGTTTCAAATTTGGTGTCTAGACCGGCTATTTTGGTTCGTTTGATTTGGGTGTTACCCTCATATCGATCAATAAGAGTATCCCACATTTCTTTTGCATTTGTTGTGTTACCGAAAAGTAACGCAACCGATTCACTTACCGCATTATATATTGCATTAATGGCAAGGTTATTTAGTTTCTTTCTTTCGGTAGATGCATGTACTTCAACTTTGGCCTCATTTCCAACAGAATTAGCATATTCCGGTTCATAGGCTTTCTCAATAACACTCCAAAGGTCAAGAATATTTAGATAGTTTATCATGGTCCTTTTCCAATGAC
Source organism: Carex littledalei (assembly GCA_011114355.1). NCBI lineage: Eukaryota > Viridiplantae > Streptophyta > Magnoliopsida > Poales > Cyperaceae > Carex > Carex littledalei. Next base: position 27,290 of record SWLB01000081.1, on the reverse strand, counting down.
TAAATTTTTGGTAGCACTACCAAAAACTGGAGGTTCTTTCACATATCTAGTGGTTGCCATTTTAAGATCGGTAAACTCGAATTAAGTGAGTCTTAATTTGAGTAACGCGCTCTGATACCACTTTGTTGTCCCTTAGGTACCACTAAATTCGAAATAAATAAATTATTGCAAATAAAATAAAGTAAGAGTTTAGAGAACATTGACACAAGGTGTGATGACGGAGTTCGGCTTAAAATGCCTACGTCTCCGGGGCGTCGCAACCGCTTCTCGGTGCGCCTTTCTATTACCCAAAAGAGAAAGGTTACAACTTGTGAACCGGTGAGCCCTTATAACAATGGGAAGTCACACGGCCAACTAGAGTCGAGAACGAAGTCTCTAAGTTCGAAATCTCAAGATAAACCTCAAGTAAACACTCTAATCTAATCTAAATGGAGATTAGTGAAGTGAATTTGAGGTTGTTTGAGGGATATTGAATTCGTGTTCTCACAACAATGGATGGAACTTGCTCTCACAGAAAATTTAGGTTTCAAATGATTAGGTCGGCTTAATTAATTTTGAGGAGAACCCTACAGTTTCTATTTATAGTGGCAGCTTTCAAACGAGTATTCTGCCATAAACGTCCCAACGTTTAGGTCAACTTAGGTCAAAATTCGAATTTTTGTGAGATTTGCTAAAACGTCTCAGACGGTAACAAACGTCCCAGGACGTTTTCCTCTGGAGATTTATCGATTAAATGCAGTTTTGAAGTCTGAGACATTTATTTAAATCGTCCAGACGTTTTACAAATTGTCTGGGACGTTTTAGAATGTTTTTTCTAGCTTTTAATCGATTTAATCTCCAAATTTTTCACATAGAAAACGTCTGAACGTTTTGTCAATCGTTCCAACGTTTTATCCCTGTTTTTCAACATCAAAGCTACTTTACCAATTATTAATTTACAGTTTAAATGCTTGATAAATAACTTGATGATTTCTTCAGTCCAAGTGCTCTAAATTGCAATTCCAATTGTCTTGAACCTGCATTCTTTCTAATCATAGAGAAAATCGTAAATTCAGTAATTGTATGTTTTTGCAAATTAGTCAAATAGACTAAAGAAAATTGCTTGAAACAACATTATATTCGGAGTCATTTTAGTTTCCACATTTTCTCTCTTTTTTTCTTTTTTTTAATTGCGGCTTGATAAAGCCCTACAAAATGCTTGGGCATACGACAGGTACGCAATCAATGATTTGTCATCCCACATCTGCAACAAACATCTTCAGGATGTTTTCCTTTCTCATTTTTCATTAGTACGTTGTTTGACCCTAAAAAGTCGCTATTTAAAATCTAGCATAACAAATGGCAAGTTTCGGGCAACTAAAATGCCAAGAGTACATCTTAGCTTTTCAAAGCAGATTGGTGCAGCATACTAAAATTCATGGTAGCATTCTACGTATAAAGTCATGAATTTCAATGTGTGACTTGATCAGAATCACCAAGGATTTAGTTTCTTATGAATGAAACAAGGACTGGATAGTATACCGTGTGCAAATTCTGGTTATACTTAGCAAATTCATGCTAAAACAGTCACTGGGTACAAATTGGTGCCATCAAACAAGTATTAGTGATACCAGGGCCCACATGTCAATGACTTAGACCCTTTTTTTCGCTGAACCGCTGACTTGGATGGACCTAAAGCATGGAAAATCTATGGTGTGGACCGAGTCAGCAGCTATACGGTTCATAGTGAACCGAGGCTATATACCCGCAACCATATGTCGCTGGAATTAAAAGTCGGGCGTTCCGACCCCTTCGACCGAAATGGGCTGGGTGTTCATACACCGTAGTGTGTCTCATGCACGGCTCACTAAGGACCGAGCCCAAAAGAAGGAAACATGAAAGCTTAAAACATGATTGGCCGAGCAAAGGAGAGGCTGACAGTGGGCCCCGTTGGTCAGCTCTTTCTTCTCCATGCTCTTACCCGAATTCAACAAGGATTTTTGGATTTTTAAATCGGGCTTAAAAGTTGAGACTTTTTATGAGCCATTACCTGAGGTTATGGAGAAACTTCTACTCATTCCCTATTGACCGAAGCTACGTTGTGAGCACCTTTAGCAAGGTCTAATTCGGGGCCGAGCAAGAATGGGATGGAAGTGCGAAATGGATAGCAGGGCTTAATTAAAACTCCAAGGCTATGCGAGAGTGCACCTGATGACCACACGACGGCCATACAAGCCTCAATTTGAAGGAAAAGGAATTAATTTCATGCGCACCATGAACCCGATTTGGGTCAGAACCGAGTTACGTCGGAGGTACACTCTCAACCGTCTAAATGGTACAGTGAACCTTGGCACATGTTATGCGAGTAGTGTGGATGCTATCTGTTAATCTAGTATACTCAAAGATGCTCTAATCAAGGAGAAAGCACTATAAGTCGGTATACCGCCGGTACAACACACCACGTGCCCTATAGCTGTCAATAGGCTCCCTGGTCCCCAGGACACGTGCCACAACATATTTGGATGATGACAAAAGAGAAGAATCTGCTCCAGAGGTGCAGGGGCACGTAAATTAAATGTTGCCATATATGGCCGGTTAATCAATGGCTATTGAGTGGTGTGGTCTATTTAATATCGATCCAAAGGTTGAGATTACCCCTGAGGAGGATCAATAACATGTTAAAACCTCATTGGATGATCCTTGCCATGTATGCACACAAGGAAGCCGAAATCAATCAAGACCATGCATCAAACAGCTGAGGTGCATGATGAAAGCCACCTCAGCAAAACCCTAAACCCTAGACCCTTGCTGCCTTATATAAGGCACCCCAAATGAAGGAAAATAGCAGCTCAAAAATATCCCAGATACATCTTCTTCTCCAGAAACTTCTGTGCTAGAATCAAACCAAAGAGAAACCCCATTTTCATAGAATTTTTAGTTGAGAGCTTCAAGTTTTTCAAGTTTTTGAAAAGGTAATTGATTACCTGAAGAAATGTAAGCTCAAGATGAGCCATGATCTGTATATATTTCATTTCTAGTCGAAATAAAGGGTTTTTGGTTGATGGTTCTTCTTGTTTGTTCTTTGCTTTATCTTATTCTACATCCTCTATTTTATTTTTCCCTCTTCTCAAATCATGGAGGTGAGAGCTATATAGTCCATCTTAGAATGAAGGAAAATATAGCTTGATGATCAATAAAGAAATGCCTTCTTTCTTTTCTCTTTTCCTTTTTTTTTTCTTTTCTTTTCTTGCATCTTCTTTCCTTTTAAAGCAAAAAAAATATATATATATACATAATAAAAATATATTACTTGCATCTTCTTTGCTTCTTTGGTAATTCTCATGAAAATAAAAATAAAAGAAAATGTATATATACAAAATATGACACTTTCCTTCCTTTTTTTTTTACTCTCTACCTCCTTTTTATTTTTTTTTCCTTTCTTTTGTTCTTCTCTTCTTTATTTTATATTGCAAAGGAAAATAACAACATACACATAATCACATAAATATAAATAATATATATATTAAAAGTGACATTTTCCTATTATAAGAAATATAAAAGGGAGAGATATCAAGTTGATGTTTAGCTACATCCTTTGAGTATCAATTCTTAATATAATTCTTTTAATATGAAAATCAAGTTAAAAGTGCATAATAAAATTGAAAGAAAAAAATGTGATTACTTGGCATCTCCTTAATGGTGCCATGTTGAACCTTTTAATGGCCTTAATGCATAAAAGAGGAGTAAAAGGAGTAATATGTGAAGAATGGATGTTTTACTACATCTTCTTCCTATTATGAATTTATAAATCTTAAGCGGGACTAGATGCATAATTATTAAAAGGAGAGAGCAAATGAGAAGAGGGTAATTTCAATCCCCATGACATGATGCTCAAAGATCCCTTTTACATGAATATGCAAATGACCAAGGGCTTATATGCATAATTTTCATAATTACTAGTAAATGACACATGTGATGCTAGTACCCCTTTGACCTCTTCTTAAAATCTTTTTGCTCATAGCCTTTTAAGCTAAGACACCATGATTAATAAACCCCATATTGGTACAGTATAAGCACAGAAAATGCCCAAATGACCTGCCAGTACAGATCAGCCAATACAGGCTGATCCAGAAACCAAATCAAAAATCTGTTTGAACAGGAAGATAGAGGACACAAAAAAAATCAATTTAGAATCAAATTTTGCATCTTTCTGATTTTTCTACTATTTTTAGCCATTTTCAAAGTTGGGTATCAAAAAAAATTAGAAATTCACAGCACATTTGCATTTACACCCCTCTGAATTTTTCTGCTTCTTTTAAAATAGAAATAAAAGCATAAAAATTCCCAAACTTCATGTACCTATTCTTGAGATGTATATTACAGGAATAACATAAAACATACATATGTCACTAATGAAATCCATGAGAAATTCATATCCTTTGTACAGATCCGAAACCCAATATTAAGTTCATACCCAAATTCAACATCATACCCGAGATTACATCCTTGTCGACCTTGATACTTCTGAAACATGCTCCAAATCATGGTATTCCACATCCTAAGCGCACCCCAAAGCCAAGATGCCCTGTACCAGCTCACAACCAGTACCAGGCCTACACGATACAATCGGAAATATGCTCAAAGCTTGATGGAATGAGAAATTGATCTCATACGAAGCTTATCATGCTCAAACAACATTGAAGAGACGAGTAATTGAAGAAAAACATGAGATAATCGAAGAAATCGGATTACAGAGGCACTCGGTACCGAAACTTGAAGCTCGCCGTGTACCACCCCTCTCCGGCGATCCATAACCGCCGACAACACACCTACCATGCTCATCTCCCCAAGGCGATTCCAATGGTACCCTCCCTCGACCTTGCCGTGACCGAGAGCTCGCCGGGGCTGAAAACCCTACCTTCGGCGAAACCCCAGTTCATATCCCAAGCACGGATTTTAAAGCCACAGGAGCCGATGGATTTAGGCGCCAAAGGGAGAATTCGAATGGAGTTCGAATCTTGAGGAGAAAACCAGATCTTTAGGTCGATAAGCCGCCACCACTCGGGGCCCGCATGTCGGGTAAAGCCAATGATCCCTCTCAGCGAATCATAACGTATGATCTGAGGCCCAGCACGGTTATCAAAGCACAGCAGCCGAATCCCAAAGTTTATCGCCGAAATCCACTACCCTACACGGATCCTGAAGCGCCATACATATCTTAAAGGCCCAACACTAATCTTGAAGCCCAATTACAATCTCCAAGCCCAGAAAATAATAAAAAGAATGGATCTTTTACAAGGAGGCCCCTCCGATAAAGCCTCTTCACAGCGCAGTCCCTAGACATTTGCAAATAAGCCCCTGGCTGCCTAAAAACTCTTCAAATAGGTCCCTGAAAGTCCAATTTCCACCTTAGACCCTGCTAAAAACCCAAATCATGAAATCCATCCTTTCAGCTTCACAAATAAGTCCATGAAAAACATAAAACTTCACAAACAAGCCCTTTCCAGCCCTTTTTGGCCATAACTTCTTCATTTCAAATCCAAACCAACTCAAACCAACTCTAAATGAACCCAAATCAAATCCTTCATATTTCTAAATCGAAATCAAGCATAATCAAACAACATATAACCTGCCAAATGACCAAAATACCCTTTTCTTCATGTTTAAATCATTTCCTCTTAAATAAAATATAAATAAAGCACAAATATATTTTCTCAAATACAAATATGTTTCTAAAATAAATAAAAAAGGTATAATAAATGTATTTTAATAACATTCATTGCATCTTGTGCATACATATTAATTAAATACCTAAAACAATGATAATCAAAGGAACACAAAAAGACCAAATACATGAGTTCTCCCCTTTTAGCCCCTTTATTCAATTCACAACAAATAGGCATAAATCCTGGAATGAACGAGGTATTCAGTATGGCTTGGAAGGGCCATCTGATGTAATTAACAGCGGGGGCTTGCGCCCGCTGGGAGTTAAACGTCCCCACAATCATTAAACTCTCTCGATGGACTGATTATGAATCGTAGGTCTGTCAAGGGTGAACCGGAAGGAATAGCAGAAAGAAAGAAATGAATATCTCAAGTTCGATGTTCTTTAACCAATCGAGAGCATTGAACCGTGAGACATTTAAATACATATGCACACACCTTCCATAACAGCTGTGCAACTTTCTGCGCCCTACATACGTATTTATAACAAAATACAACTTCAGGTTATTAATACCATAACTTCGAGTTATGTAAATGAAAAGGAGATAAATTCAAGGTTTGTGAGATTTGTCATATGTACTACAAATAGATACGTATTAATAATTTCAGATTATTAATATCATAACTTCAGGTTATTAATACCATAACTTCAGGTTGTGAAAAGGGAGATGAATAAATATAAAAGAATATGTAAATTGCATAAATAAATAAATTTAAATGTATTAATAACTTCAGGTTAATATTATATAACTTCAGGTTATAATAAAATACTTATTTAATAACTTCTAGTTATTAAATTGCTTGACTGCGCTATGTAAAATTTGAAATAACTTCGGGTTATATTTCATCCAATGACCTATAATAACTTCTGGTTATTATATTGATTTTATATTAAAATTTCTAATAAAACTTCAGGTTTTAATTGAGAATAACTGCAGGTTATTATTCATCCAGTGGCTTATAATAACTGCTGGGTTATTATATTAATTTTATATTAAAATTTCAAATAGAACTTCAGATTCTAAACAATTATAACAACTTCAGGTTATTATTCTTATTATTCTATTCGAGTAATACGAACTTCAGGTTCTTGAATTAAATATTGGAGACATTTTATCGATTTGATAACTTCCGGTTATCATAAATATCAATAACTTTCTGGTTCATATAAGAACTTCTGGTCTTCTTTTTTTTTTTTTTTTTTTTTTTTAAGAACTTCTGGTTCATAAAATAACAGAACACAACTTTACATAGTTATAAACAAAGGAAGAAGTAAAATAAAAAAAAATACTCAACCGTACAAACAGAGAAGTAAAATAAAGAAAAAGATTATGATTATGATTAAGAAAAAGAAAAAGATTACAAACCGTACATATATCATGAATTCGTTTTCCTATTACTTTTTCTTCTGCTGATGTAAGTAGCGAAATTTTTTTTTTTTTTTTTTTTTTTGAACTTTGGCTAAGAACTTCAGGTTCTCTTAGAAAAAGCTTCTAGCTATAGTATGTACAAAAGCTTCTAGCTATTATCATGTACTTGTTTTATCATTCTCTTCCGGGAATGAAAATATTACTCTCAGTAAATGTAAAACAAGAAAATTTCATCCAAGAAATAAATATTATTACTAACAGTAATGTTAATGAAATGTATCTAAAGAGTACCTTCTAGGTGTGCTTCTATGAAATTCCGTCGCAACTTGACTACACTAGTGGAAAAACACAAATCAGGATCGGTTATATTCGCACATCAGGATCGGTTCTTTTAATAAACTGTATCGGTTAAACAACCGATACTAAAAGTTTGAATCAGGATCGGTTCTTTTAATAACCGATACAGATAGTAACATCTGGATCGGCTGTTTACAAATAACCGATCCTAATGTACACTAATCTGGATCGGCTATTTACAATAGCCGTTACTAATTATACTATCAAGATCGGACTTATAATTTTAGCCGACCCTGATTCATTCCTATCAAGATCGGATTTTATAAATGTCCGACCCTGGTTCTTTTTTTTCTTTTTTTTTTTTGCGGAACCAACATTTTGTGAATCCAGATATAATGCACTATTGATATTTATGTATTGATATCTATATAGTCTATTTAAATCCAAAAAATTTAATATTATATATCAGAATAAAATAAAGGTCAGGATGACCCATTTCATTTACCAGTAAAGTAATACATGACTAATTCTTACTAATGACACAAGCCAAGTAAAATACTAATTCTTAAACCAACTAAAAACCCAGTCTATACTACTAACTGAACTCTCACTAGTGGAAAAAGTACAATTAGTGTCGCCCCATCAGTGTCGGATATATGTCCTAACCGATACGGATACAGATCAGTAACGGGCACAATACGGACCCGACCTTGATTAGTAGTATTTGTATCGGTTGTTTTTAACAGGCGTTACTGATTAGTAGTATTTGTATCGCTTGTTTAGGTGCGTTCCTGATTAGTAGTATTTGTATCGGTTGTTTTTAACAAGCGTTACTGATTAGTAGTATTTGTATCGGTTGTTTAGGTGCGTTCCTGATTAGCAGTATTTGTATCGGTTGTTTTTAACAGGCGTTACTGATTAGTAGTATTTGTATCGGTTGTTTAGGTGCGTTCCTGATTAGCAGTATTTGTATCGGTTGTTTTTAACAGGCATTACTGATTAGTAGTATTTGTATTGGTTGTTTAGGTGCGTTCCTGATTAGCAGTATTTGTATCGGTTGTTTTTAACAGGCGTTACTGATTAGTAGTATTTGTATCGGTTGTTTAGGTGCGTTCCTGATTAGCAGTATTTGTATCGGTTGTTTTTAACAGGCGTTACTGATTAGTAGTATTTGTATCGGTTGTTTAGGTTCGTTCCTGATTAGTAGTATTTGTATCGGTTATTTTTAACAGGCGTTACTGATAGGTAATTAGGAACTGTTATTTTAATAACCGATCCTAATAACTCTCCCTCTCCAAATGATATATCTTGAGCGAATACTGGGTTTGGCTGACGCGAATGAAGACTAGGTTTTTAAATCTCTTATGTCCCTACGCGAAGACTAAATTTCTCTGTCGCAGTTCTCTTACTCTACGCGAAATACTGTGGATTGAGGTAATATAAATTAATCTTTGAGCATATAGCAATTCTGTGGCCGTTTTTAAAATCTTGAGTTACCGATATTTTTTATTTTCTGTGAAATACTCGTGGCATGCTTGAAAAATTAGAGTATTTTTTCACACTGGGTTCTTAATTTCGACAATCTGATCATGAGCAACAGAGTTAGATAGTCATTTATGCCTCGAAGTTTCAATAGAATATAATTAATTAATAGGAATTGTTTTTCAAAAAATTTGAATAGCTCTATGAAATATCACTACACTGTAGATCAGTCTAGTCATGTAACGTCCTAGCTAGCTATTTTCTAGTCCTACAACCATGAGCTTCACATAGCCAAACTCTACGGAAATGCTCTTTCCATGATAAGATGGTAAATGGTTGCTCTTTATCTGCCAGCATATCATTCTTTCCCACTAATCTCTGCAGCATTAATTGTTTTGTCCAATGCTGCAAAATATCTTACCACATGAGGGAATTACACGAGCAATATAAATGCACTACCAATTAGTCAATATGATATTAATTTGTCTTAGCCCCACAGTTCATTATAGATTGAAAATCTCGTCATGTAAGAGCTGTTGCATATTCAGTCCAATAAAAAAATTATGTAGCTCGAAATACAATTGTATGAATATCTGAGAAATATTGAAACAGTTGCCTACACCCCCACATCATAGAAAAATTAGAGTAGTTCTGTGAAATACGGTGTCGAAACTTATTTCTTGGTACACCATCAATTGCATGGTTTCATCCAAATTAATTTCTTATACTCTTTTGCTATTTCATCTTATTAGACACACAAATGCATGGTTTCATGCAATTGCTATATGGCATGCTTGGAAATTTCTTAGCTTGAACTTATATGAAAAAAAACAAAAATCTGGTTTTGTAGATTGGCTATAATTGAGGGATTTGGTGCTACAATCTCTTCAGATCACTCGATCCGTGCGTAATCGATTCCAAAAAATTGTAAGTATATATAATATAAAAACTCATGTTTAATTTTATGCTTGGATGTGTATTATGATAAATGTATGTAGTTAATTAAATGTATCTACGGTTGGTAGGTATCTAGCTAGCTAGAGTATTGTCTATGAGCCACAACCGAATTATTTATGCCTTTAGGTCATGATACCCGTTCAAAATTAATCCAATAGGGGTTAATTTTGAATAGTCCCCGGTTTGGGACTGCTCTTTGAATACTTTGTCTCAATTAGGATGTGAGCACATATTAGTCGTGTTTTAGTATTTAAGAGAATTTCGACAGCATTTCCTCTTATTAGTTCCCCGGATACCTGGGAAACTAAGGGGAAATGCTGCCGAAATTTTCTTAAATACTAAAACACGACTAATATGTGCTCACTACGGAGACAAAGTATTCAAAGAGTGGGATAGGATTGTAAACCGGCCCCGTGTAAGCCCTAAATTCAACATTTGACCATAAGCGTGTACTTAATTGAGTTGTCTTATAATTGCAGATGGACCGCAGTTGGATGTATGGAACCTCGCGTGTTTTCAGATGAATATTTGGCAGGTGTTGATGAATTTATGAAAGTTGCTATGGAAGACATGGCGAACAATGAGAATGGGGTGATGTCGTGTCCATGTCGTGATTGTAACAATATCAAGAAATTTTCAAACCCCTCCAAGTGAGAAATCATTTAATCCGTCGTGGGTTCAAGGAACATTATACCCATTGGATATGGCATGGCGAGAGTTTGGAAACCGGCATAGATACTGGTACTGGGCATGATCAGAAGATCATAATTACAATAGCGGAAGTGATGTGCAAGGCGATGAAAATGATGATCTGGTGGTAAATGAAGGTGTTAATTTTGATCAAATGTTACGTGATTTAGAAGAGGATTTTGGTACTGATAAGCAAATGTTACGTGATCAAATGTTACGTGATCTACTGGTACATTTTGTATCGCCTATTTATAAGAACCGTTCTTGATTGTCACAATTAGTAACGGCTATTGAGCCGACACTGATTGAGGAGTATTAGTATCGGTTATTGAGCCGACACTGATTAGTCCAACTATCTGTAACTGCTGGGTCAGTGTCGCCCTGTAGTCCGTTCCTGATGTGCGTTTTTAACCGACCCTGATGTGCGTTTTTCCACTAGGATCTGAGACTTCAATGTGACTTCATTTTTCAATCTGCCTCTAGCACAAAAACAAGCACCACAAGTTTTAACTCCACAAGCACCACAAGTTGAAGGCAAAGTATCAACCTGCAAAAACAAAAGGGAATAAATTTAGATAAAAGCATATAGTTCAAAACTTGTATGCACCCATTGACTTTATAAAATCACAACAGAAGAGAAGTTAGAGAGCAACCTATCGAAGATAGTTGTTATAATATGAGTCTTTGTTCTCCTTGTATTGGCATCAAGTTGCTGCAATTATCCATGTAATACTCTACATCAAGTTGTTCCTTGCCAAAAATTACAAGTCATATACAATGGTTGGACCGATTTACAAGACAGCAGGGTTTGCATTTGTAAGTTTAATGTTAATTATATTTACAATAGAACTACCTTTGCAAACCTGAATCCCATCAAAGATGTTGCCTAAGATACCAGGTCCTAGTTCCACTGAAAGAGGTTATAGCTGACAAAGAACAACAAACGAAAAAGAATTATCATTATAAATATCGACAATAAAGTAACGAAATTCATAGCATCACAGCATAAATATGTACCTTGTGAGTTCTCAAAATTGGCTCATTAACCATCAAACCAGCAGTTTCTTCATACACTGAAATAAAATAAAAGATGTAATAATTGAAAGTTTCAACAATACTTGGTTACGTATTACTTCAAAAGTTTTCAAACTACCCCTCATAAAGTTTTGAAACCACCAATTCCATCTACAAACACCACTGGCATTTCTAGCTTATATGTTAATGCTATATCACATAGTAGTTTTTTTTTTTTTTTTAAATCAGCATGGACGAGTTTTTTTTATAAATAAGCCTATATGTTAATGCTATATCTTATCAGCAATAGTTGACACCAGTACATAGGCATTTCTAGCTTATGAAATTGGTTTGAGGATAGAGAATGCTTTTCCTACACTAATCATATAAAGTACAGATTGCAACTTGCTTGCAATGGTTTGAATGAAAACAGTGACAACTAATTGGTTCAAGAGGAGGCATTTGAACCCTCCTCTTGGTTCAAATAACCCTAACTAGACATTTAAAATGTCAGTAAATTACATGCTACGCATTACCATGCATCATCTTTAACAAGTTCAGGAACTGGCTTGTCTCCTACGGTGGCATGGGTGACATCAGGGTACTGGGTGAAGGAGTGGTTGCCCCAGATGATGACATTCTTCACACCAGATACCTGGACGTTGAGTCTCTCGGAGATCTGGCCAAGGGCCCTGTTGTGGTCCAGCCTTGTCAGACAGGTGATGTTCTTCTCTGGGATGGATGGGGCAAACTCCTTCAAGATCAGGGCATTGGTGTTTGCTGGGTTAGCCACAACCAAGACCTATTCAAAGGAAAAAATAAGGTTACTTAATCACAATTGTAAGCAAGCAAACAAAGATATTTATCCATGTAGACACTAGACAGTATTAAACAAAATGCTTGCAATGATCTAACTTCAAAATCTTCAACATAAAGAGTATTACAGAGACTATGAACGAGAACAAAGTTCATCTTTGCCATTTGCGATTTGAATTTTTGTATTTTGAACTTTAAAACCAAAGTGAATGGAAGCATGAGCCATTTTTCTGAGAGTTCTTTTCAGAATAATGAATCTTAAAAAATCAAACTAAATAACATAAGATTGTGCAAAAATTTAAATAGTAAGTCACTATAACAATTTTCTCAAAACAGTTGCATTATGAATAAATTTTCAAAAGGCCTAATACCTTGCAGTTTGGAGAAGCATACTTCTCAAGTGCAGAGGCCTGGGCCTTGTAAATGGAAACATTCTTTGACATGACATCCTTCCTTTCCATTCCTTCCTTCCTGGGGAATCCACCAACCATCACGGCAACGCTCACACCAGTGCATGCCTCCACTACATCAGTAGTGGCAACAACTCCTGCACCATCATTTTATATTGCTTAACAAAAGACAATAAAAAAATTGACAGACTTCATGCAAAGTATGAAATCAATCATTTGCTAATTTTTAAACATATATAGCATAAAAAAAATATTATATCCTTGAATTTTGAGTTTGATATCATTTTTCTGCTAAATCATTGTCAAAGGAATGTGAAAACTACAAGTCACAAGATATAGTACCCTTAAGAAGGGGGAAGGCTGCATCAACCAGCTTCATTTTTACACCATTGAGTGCTTCAGCAGCTGGAGGGATATCGAGCATGTGCAAGATGACGGGCTGGTCAGCACCCAGCATGATTCCCCTGGCAACCATTGGTACTAGCGCATAGCCAATTTGGCCTACACAGAAATGAGTTGAGAAGTATAATACATATCAGTTTCATAGCATGACAATTTCACTGAGAAAAGATGGCATTGCATTAATGACATCAAGGTTTTCCAATCAGTAGTAATCACTGAGAAAAGAGTCTGACGGGAACCATGTTGATACTTCACCTGGTCAACTGACAGAATCCATGTTGCTTAGTACTTAATCCTTAATAAATTATATCTACAAACACCACTGGCACCACTGGCACCGACACCTGTCACAAAATTACCCCAACCCAGAACTCAATTGATAACAAAATCAAACATAAATAGATATAATTTTAGAAAACTTACTTTGATATGTAGCTTGCCACCGTCATACATGCATGCTCTCACTTTCATTATGAAACTCAAGCCACGTCTCGTTCTCGGAAATGCAAGAACCTTTCCACTATCCTATTTTCAGATGAAGCAACGGAGCTAACGAAGGTTGGCAACAGATCAACAAACCTAGGGTTAGCGGGAGAGGGCGGCTGACTTCGGAAGGGAGCGTCGGGAGTGGCCGGCCGGCTTCGGAAGAGGTTGCAGGAGTAGACACACTACGAAAGCCTAGGGCGTGAGTGGACTAGGTGCCGATTCCTCCATCCACACCTCTGGCCAAAGGGAGAAGAGGGGAAGATCTCCGATTATCAGTAAATCCTCGATCGGAAGAGAGAAGAGGGGAAGATCTCTCTCCAACGAGAGGAGACGATCTCAGATCGAAAGAGGAAAAAAAGGAAAAATTTCAGCGAAAAATTAGAAGAGAGGAGAAGTGGGGAAAACTTTTAGAATTGTGCGCGAAATGGTGAGAGGGACTTGGCCGCGAAATTATGATACCAGTCGTATCAGGATCGGTTATATAAATAACCGTTATTAATATGAGGAGGATTCAAATGCCTCCATTTTTCATGCCTCCATCATGCCTCTATTTTTAAAATTTTAATAACTCAAAATTTAAAACTTAAAAGTCAAAATAAAATCGTTGGATATGATCTACATCATTTTATCTATGCACGTGTAAAAAATTATGACATTCCAATTTTGTTTTGGTTGTCATCAAGAGCTTGTAAAAAACGTACTAATGTGGATAATTTCTAGACGTTGATTTTTCAACTTACTGATTCACATAAAAACAAAATCGAAATATGATAATTTTTTATGAGCACATAGATAAAATGATGTAGATCATATCCAACGGTTTTATTTTGACTTTTAAGTTTTAAATTTTGAGTTATTAAAGTTTTAAAAAATGGAGGCATGGTGGAGGCACAAAAAATGAAGGCATTTGAACCCTCCTCTATTAATATAACCATGTCAAGAACGGTTGTTTATAAACAACCGTTTCTGATATGTCTGGAAAATCATGATCGGTTGTTTCCTGATAAGTCACTATCAGGAACGGTCGATTATAAACGACCGTTCCTGATATGTTCTGGACTATCAAGAACGGTTGTTTATAAACAGCCGATCCTGATACCTACTATCAAGAACGGTTTTTAAATTTGCCCGATCCAGATATATATCAGTATCGCTTTTATACTATGTCCGATCCTGATATGCCGATACTAAATGTACATTTTCCACTAGTGCTAGAGCAAATTCGTACTGATACGTATTATAAAACAAAACAAAACAAAACTGGAGAGAGGCTAAATCTTATTCTATATTATATCTCCATATATGTATCAACATCAACCGGTTACAAACCTCTATTTATAGACTAGAGAAAGCAAATGAAAAGCCATACAATTAACAAGAGTTAATACAAAATTAAATCTAATAGAAAGTGGATGAGGTGGAGAAGGTGAAATGTCTACTATTATTATTTCATAACATCTTGTAATTAAATTAAATATTGAGCACCTCAACTTGGTCTTGAAAATTCCTGTCGCTTTCAATCATTACTAAATTCAACTTGAGCTCCAATTTATACAAAGATAGAAGGCATTACTTCTGTCCTATATTGCATGAATACGGGTACGGGTATAGTATCGGATACGATACGGATACGGCGATACGGCAATTTTCAAAAATCAAGGATATGATACGTCTGTTATATTATATTATTAGTTCAACACTTGTATTATATAAATTAAATATTAATTCAAAACAAAACAAAAAAATATATATATCAAAATTCTGGATATATATTAAATATAAACGCTACTAGATTATAACATCAAATTTGAAGTAGTGTAGTGGTTAAGACCTTGGAGTCCATAGCAAAGATCCCATGTTCGATTATGCCATGGAGCGCTAGAAAAAAACAGTTTTTGGTGCGGTCCACAAGGATGGCACGGTGCACAGGGAGTCAGCGACTACGCGGTGTATGATGGACCATGCGCAATTCACGGTATCCATTCCGTATCCAGACGTGTCAGAGTAGTATTCAGACTGTATCCTGACGAGTCAGAGCGTATCGGAGACCATATCAAAGGATTAAAGATACGCCACGTAAACCGATATGCCAGCTGGCGTATCCGATACGTATCGGGGCCATATTGAACGAGTATCGGTATCTGATACGTGTACGATACCGATACGGCGCCTAAACTGAAGTATCCGTACAACATAGCTTCTGTCCATCAGTTCACATGAACTTTTTACTTTGGTCAAATCACAAAAGAATAATTAAGATATACAAACCAATTTAATTTATTTTTGACGGAAAAAATCACCTAGGCGCATAATTCGATTAAAAATCAAATAAATCCCCCAACTAGACCGATTTTACAAATCATGTCGCTATGGGTGATACCAAATATTTTTGAGTACTGGGACAGTGTTTTAATTAAACATTATAGCTTCAAACTTGTTATTGGTGTATGCCATGATATATTAGCAATGGAGTGAGGCTATGGTGTTATGCATAGCACGGATGGCTAGTGTACTATGGTTCAATATGGTACTTTTTGAAATCCTAACGGTCGATCCGAACCTTTCAATGTGATATCCATATGAATATGTACTTGCAAACTAAATTTTATATTTTTTTTGAATTTTTTTACTATTTTTTAGATAGGTAGAAAAATCAGTGTTTTTGAAAATTCTGGACCATCAAAATTCTACCTATCTAAAAAAATAGTAAAAAAATTCGAAAAAATATAAAATTTAGTTTGCAAGTACATATTCATATGGTTATCACATTGAACGGTTCGGATCGACCGTTAGGATTTTAAAAAGTACCATATTGAGCCGTAGTACACTAGCCATCCGTGCTATGCATAGCACCATAGCCTCACTCTTAGCAATGGCCCAAATATTCTAACAACAAACTAAAAGAAGTTCATTAATCGGCGCAAAATATTTGCTTATGGAACATGCAAAGTGTTGAAAATAAAGAAGGAATATAGAAGAATGGATCTCAGCCGCGCCGTCCATCATTGGTCAATTAAATTAGAGAGATTAGATTTATAAAGTAGACTAGGAACAGTACCAATTATACACTGTACAGTACCAACGGTACAATAAAGAGCCGTTAGAATTGTTTGTATAAATAGAGCATAGGAACACTGTAAACAACTAACATTTTTTCTATAACCTTTCAATAACAATAATCTCCTCAGAATTCATTTTGTCTCATAAAAATCAACATGGTATCAGAGCTTGAGGCTCGATTCTGATAACTCGACAAAATATCCAATAACCCAATAAAGGTCCAAAGCTTCCAATAAACTTTCAATCAAACCCATCAGCAATGCAAGAATGGATAATGGGGGCAGTAGTCTCACGAGGCTACCAACCCATTGAAACTCTCTCCACAATTGCTAAATGGTGCGAATTACATTTCATGGGCCAAATCAGTCTCATTACCCTTAGTGGTAGAGACAAAATCGATTTCATCACGGGAGATAACAAAAAATCAGAACCGAGCAATCCATAGAAAATAAGTGAGGCCAAAAAGTCCAAATCCGAAAATGGCAAAGAAGATCATTATGTAATGTCTCTTTTATACGGGTCAATGGAGCAACAAGTTCTTGATCTGTTTCTCCAAAACTGCAACACATCAAAAGAACTGTGGGACGAAATTCAATCCTTCTACGGGCAACAACAAAATCATTCTCATGTTTATCGCCTCCAACTCGAAATTCAGCAAGTAAAAAAGGGAACCAAAACCCATTTAGAATATCTTGCCTCTTTAAAGAAGAAATATGATGAACTCGATGTTTATCGACCATTCACAACCGATCCAAAGACCTCAAAAAAGAAAAGAGGAGGATTGAATCTTCTCGTACCTTGCGGGCCTTGATGCAAGCTATGAGGTCATTCGGTCACAAATTATCCGAGCACCCGACCTTCCCTCCTTCTCTGAGGTAGTCACCAAATTCAGCGAGAAGACTCCTTACGGGAGGCCATGGGGGGTCCACAAGCCAGCCATGGCGAAGGACATGAGCCCCACGGCCATGCTGTCCGAAATTTCCAAAACCCTAGTTTTCAAACTCACCAAAATCGGCCAAATCACAAGGGTGAGAAATGCTCTCATTGCAAAAAGGACGGGCATAAGGCTGAGAGGTTATTTCCTCCACCCGCACCTCAGGCCGAAGTGGTGGAAGGAGGACGAACCAAAGAAAGGAGGGGGCGACTGGAACGAAGAGAAAAGAAAGAGAAAGACAAGGAGCGGGAGCCGAATCACTTGCGTGGGGGGTTCTTCACACAGACCGGACCCAAACCTAATATCCTACACGGTCCGACTGAACTGGGTTCAAGCAGTTCGGTGTGGTTTTTTTTGCTGGTGGGTCAAGCTCAAGTGGGTCAGGGCGAAAATGGGTCAAGTGGGTCGGCTGATCAATGCAGCACCTTCTCCAACAGCTCTCTATGCTGATTTCTAATCAAAACCAAATTCAAAGCTCATGTGGTATTGTATCTCACTCTAAGAATTTTAATTTGATTGACCAGATAGTTATTGATTGTGGTGCAACCGATCACATGTTTGGAAATGAAAATTTCTTACCAACTTAAATTTGCCAAAAAATGACCAACCTGTGGTAGTTGCCAATGGTATGAAAGAAAAAATAAAATGTGTAGGTGAAATTGTTTTGTGCAATAGAAAAAATTAGTATGTTTTATTTTTGAAAATCTTTTCTTATAAACCTATTTTCGGTTAGAAAATTAACACAAGAATTTAATTGTAAAGCAATATTCTCTTGCAAAAATGTTGTATTTCAGGACCGGGTAACCGGGGAGAAGATTGGGTAAGGTTTTTTCGAAAATGGACACTATCTTTTGAATTTACAAGAATTAAATTTTGTGCTTCGGCAAGCTCAATTAATTATGATAGATGGCACAAAAGACTTGGGCATCCCTCCGACAAGATTTTAAATTGCATCTTAGATTTTTCAAAAACCAATTGTATTAATTGTGATGTTTGTAAAATGGCAAAACAAACGAGACTTCCCTTCTCACTTTCTAATAGTAGAAGTGAAGCTTCGTTTGATTTAGTCCACGCCGATGTATGGGGTCTGGCTCCAATTAATTCTTATAATGGATTTAGATATTTTGTTATATTCATTGATGATTTTCTAAAGCTATATGGTTGTATTTAGTTAAATCAAAAGATGAAGTATTTAATTGTTTTCGAGAATTTCTATGTCTTATAGAAACTCAATTCATGCTAAACTTAAAATTTTTAGGTCAGATAATAGAACGGAATTTGTAAATAAGAATTTTACAACTCTTTTTAAAGGAAAAAAGCATTATACACCAACCACACTGCATAAATACTCCCGAACCAATGGTCGGAAAAGAAAACATAGACGTTATTAGAAATGACACGACGCATTAGTACTTTCAAAACAATGTTCCAAAAATATATTGGTCGGATGTCATTTCTTTGTGCGACACCTAATTAATAGACTACCTAGTGTTACGTTTAAAACACTAGTAAGTGCCGCCACGCGTTGCCGTGGAAAATTAAAAGTATGTTTTGATTATTTTCTTTAAATGTGAAGTTTGTACTGATACTTTGTTAAATTTAATTAACTGTGAAATTTGTACTGTTATATGTACTTTGTTAATTATCTGACATGTGTTATTTTTTCTGACTTCTTTCCTTGTAATAAATATTAAATGTGATTACATAAATAAATAAGGAGAGACCTTGTAAATATTCACAAGTTTTTCCTTTTTTTTTTGTTTGCATTCAAATGACCATTAGCTTACATTTATTTTGGACATGTTTGACTGTAAATATAAAAAATTTCCTAAAATTCATTTAAAAGCTATCTTTAAACAACAGCGAGTATGTAAACCCCTCATAATCCAACGATTTGTTGTTAAGTGTAGAAGCAACATTATGTTATCCTCGTTCTCAACACTTTCGAGATAACCTCCAGCTCCACCAGACCTAGCTATTGTGAGTTCAATATTATTCGGATCAATCTATGTCAATTTCATCAGCAGAAGTCAGTAAAGAGGAACCATCACTCTTTAGTATTCAGAAGTACCTGGCAATACTATGGCATTTATTTTTCTCAACAAAGTACAGACAAGAAAGAAAAAAAATTGTAAACTACATAGCTTAAAGCCCAAAAAAGAAATACTGATCATATATGCCCTACACCATGATAGCCTTCTCCACAGATGTACTATTTACTTCTTTACAATCTGCCCCAATTATGATCCAGAATACCTTTTAATCTGATATCCAACACAACACATTTTTCCCTCAACAATCCTAATTGGAGCTTTCAACTTTTCTTTTTCTTTCTTTAATTCCAAAAGAACATCATATAAAGAACTTCTACAGAGAGATGAAAAAATTTGTACACTATTTAAGAATCTCAGAAATTTCCTATAAAGTTCGTATGAAGCAGGGATAAATGCTAAATGCTAAATAAATAAAAACCTGTAATAAGATGCTAAATAGATATCTAAAAGAAAAGGTACCTCAATTCCAAAAAGGAAGGTCTACATGATCCTCTGACTGCTCTTTGCTCCGTGATGTAAATAATATTAAACCAAGTAACTCTCATCTTCAGTTTATGAAGAACACAAATCAGTTTCAGAAAACATAAAACAATTTGATTAGCCAAAGAATTAAAGGAGTATCTTTTCAGGTTCTTCAACAATTTCGACTTGGAGGACCTTTGACATGTCAGAGGCCCCCTGTTTTGTATTTTTTGCAGCAAGAGCAGTGTAGCAAGCAGTCTCAGGCATTTTCATGCGCCAGTAATAGGTCGATGCCGTACCTGATACCACAAACAAAATAGAGTAAATGTAAGAAATATATAAATTACACATGCAAAAACAAAAGTGCTTCTGGAAAAATTAACAAACTTAATCTAAGTCACAGAAATATACAAGAATGAGGCTACGGTAATATGCATATTTTGAAATCTAATTCACAGAAATCTAAGTCACAGAAATATACAGTGTAGCAGGCTTGTATTATAATTGTTTCTTTCATATTTTGAATCGAATTTTGGAAGCTTTCCTAGATCAAATAGCCACTATGGCGTACAAAAAAAACTTTCATATGAGGATATGAAAACAAGCAGATACAATAAATAAAGGAGGAATTTCATGTATACCCCTCAAAAATTTGGAAATTACGTATTTCCCCCTCTAAACTTAATAATATCATATTTACCCTTCCAAATTTCACAAACTCTTTTCTCAAAAAAAAAAAAAATCAAAAACTCACAAATTTACCCATTTTATTGGCTTTCTATCAAAACTCATTTTAAATTAATAAAGTACCTATCTTACCCTTTATTAATATATATATATATACATACACAGAGAGAGAGAGAGAGAGAGAGCATGTTTAAGAAAAATATGTTTGAGATATATACTAACCTCTAAGAGCAGTATCAATAACTTTAATTGCAATAGTCATGAGAGGCCAACAATCCGAGCATATATCAGCTCCAGAGCAACAATATCTCTCATCATCATAATCTGTTATATCCTATGGAATTACAAACTAAGTTGGCTTAGTTAATTTTCTTAATTACTCATTGAATTCACTTGAGCATCAGTAACCCTTGATAAATGATAATTCAACTTAGTTAGATTTTATTAATAACTCATTGAATTCACTTAAGCATCAGTACCCTTGATAAATGATAATTCAGTTGAACCTTAATGAATTTGAAATTGTAAAATTAAGCCCTAAGTAATCATGTCTATTTCCACTGAACCAAATAGGTGAAACCATCTTTGATATGAGTTTGAAATTGTGCAATTGAGCCTCAATTATATGAAATTTTTCCTCAAATGAACTCAATTGTACAATTATCAGTGAAATCATTGGTACAAATGCCGCCTTTAAAAAAAAAATTGAACATATAAATAAGTTATCAAGTGCAAGCATGCTTGAAGTAACCTAATTAGCCCTATTAAACATAAATTGTGCAAAATATGACTCAATAAGCAATAAGTCTACAATTATGCCTAAATTTAGTCTAATTTCAACAACGGTGACCAACAGTTGTCACCATATGCTCACTTAGTTCTGATACAAGTATAAGCTTCACTTAAATTGAAGCTCAAAACTGTGCTACTGTAACTTGAAAATAGCTAAGAAGATTGAATTTAATCCAACAAATTGAACCATTCACTCATTTATACCACCTAATTATTCAATTAATTCAAAAATTACATGGAACAATTTGCTTACAATGTCAAAAATAAGCTCTCTCTACAGGACTGAAGCCTGGCTGTGCATAAGCATGCCTCTTTGCTGGCTGCAAATTAAATTTTGGTGTGTCATTATCTTGTAAAAACATGTAAAAGGATACCCAAGCACCACAAAAAAAATTATTTTAAAGATGCCACAAAACAATACCATTCTTAAATTGAACCATACCAGTATAATAAAATAATGGGAACTCAATTTTGTTATTCATCACAAAGCAGCTCTTATTCAATCTCATTTGAACACACAATTGTTCATAACCCAATAAGACTGAAATATGCTACTGGATTGAGAGAGACCAGGTCAAGTCTTAAGGATCGGAGAGAGGAGTTTAAAGCACCTGATCTACAGAAAGGAGGAGAGCGGCCCGCGACCTAGATTTAGCTGCATTTGCAGCCTCCAATTCAAAGGATTTAACATCATCATATATTTAGCTGCATTTGCAGCCTCCAATTCAAAGGATTTAACATCATCATATATTTCTTTTATATGCTTCTGATTGTACAGGCTATGAAGAAAAGGAAAAAACAACATGGAAGTGTAAACCATTAGTTTACACAAACACTGGAAGAAATCATATATTATTTGTGATCCTTTAAAAAATACCTTCCAAATGGAACAACTGGGCAGAGAATATAGATTGAACCATCACCAAACAAGAAAAATATCTGAAAAATAATATCAAGAAAATATCCATTAGAAATATCAAAATAAATAACAGTCGAGCATTGGTTCTGGTTCAAGACCCTTCTACTCAATACCACCCAAATATGGTAGAAGACCCTTCTTACCTACTCTCTAAAATCTTCACCTTGGTACCCTAAATCTTCACCCTGGTACCTTACTACCCAACATGTACTACACATACTGTGCGGTACCAATTGGCATAGGCCACGACCCACACTGCATCCAATTGGTCCAGTGAGAAGCTTTAGGTATGTTCCTAAAAATTCAACCACCATACATGCCCAAAAGAAATGACAAAGGGATGAGACAGCAACTATGGTTTTCAATCAGTACATATCGGTATCTTACTATCTTATGATAACTACATGAAAATAAAATAAGATACTTACAGAGAAAGTGTCCCACAAATGATGAGCTCCAAGTGAGAATGCAACCGGGCATAACGAGACAACACTTTGGCAGAGTTTGGCCTCTGCCGGATGGCTCCAGCTGGAGGTAAAATTCCTGCTCGGGTTTCTCCAAATCAGATGACAGATCAAAAAGTCTACAAAAGGAAGGCGTGATAAGATAAAAATGCAAAAAATTTATGTAAATCTTTTAGCTCTGAGAGAAAAGAACTTCATTAAAAGAAAGCGAGATGAAAATGATTTAATCAAAATGGAGAAAGGCTCAGTTGTTTATAATAGTAACAAAGCACTATAGATTACTGCATTGGCTAGTATGATCAACTATGTAATCCATTTGTAAGGTTCAATACTCCACTATAACATACTATGGCAGCAATTTATAATGTGCTAATGTACTTAGCATGGTTGCTCTAGTACACAGATAATGTACTGGTAATTAAAGGGAAGTAAAGGGAAGTCCTAAAGTTTTACTTCTGAAAATTTGTACCTTGTCAATCTGTTCTTTTTCATTCTGCCCATTAAACAAGGGCTCTTTTGCCAATAATTCAGCCATTATACATCCCACTGACCACATATCGATTGCGGTTGAATACTCCTTTGCTCCAAGAAGAAGCTCAGGTGCCCTGCATTAACCGCCAATAGAGAAAAACCTATGTCAGAAAACAGCATATTGCAAACTGCAAGGGTGAGAAAATAATAAATGAAGAAAATAAAAGAAAAAAAATACCATTAAAATACTCACCTGTACCACAAAGTCACTACCAAGGGAGTGTAGGGTTTCAAAGGGCTTCCATACTGACGAGCTAGCCCAAAATCGCAAATTTTTAACTCGCCACGATTATTTAGAAGTAGATTGGAAGTCTTCAGGTCCCTGTCAGTACAAAACCTAACATTATTACACAGAATAAATTAACACCTAAATATCATCAAGAAAAAGAGGGCAGAAACAGAAATGTTACCTATGGAGAACCCAATCTAGGGTTTAAAGGACCGAGGCGGAGCTGCTTCTCGGTCGTGAGGTCGGCTGTGCCGTTGGCATCAGGAGAGGAGGAGCGGCGAAGTCTCGATCTACCTCCGCTGAAGCACGTGAAGATACGCGCCGCCATTGGAGGCGAGAGAGAGAGAGAGACAGAGGTGGCAGAGGTAGAGATAGCCATCTGGCGGAGGCCGAAGTGGTGGAAAGGCGACAAAGGGGGTGAAGTCCGCACTGGCGGCGATAAAGGAGAAAGAGAGAAAAGAGGGAGGGAGCGAAGGGCGAAAAGACGGAGGAGGAGAGGCGTATTCGCTGGGCGCTGGTGAGTAAAGGAGAAGATAAATTTGTATGGTCTTGTATGTAGTAGGTTGATTTATAACTAATTTAAGACTTGTACACAAAATAGATATATAAAATATATGTATAATATCTCATATTCAACAGAATGATTCTGAATCGTTGGATCTGCTGGATGGACGGCTGAGATTTCCTCTGGACAGATACACCATTGAGTCCCCTATATTTCAACGTGCTATTATAAGAGTTCTGATTGGGCAAACTGCTTTGAATGGGATGCATTTGTGGATCAACCATGATGCTTTGTTTAATGATGGTAGCAAGGTATAATTTAGTGTTAAGAAATTGCATTGTTTGTTATTAATCTCTCATGGAAAACCCTTTTTAATTATAATCCTGATATATCTTGTCTTTGTAGGGTTTTACTGAGTTGAACCACCAATTTACTGCTGGCATTTGGGTGAGGACAATGTTACTTTAATTGTATCAAGATATTCCCTTCCTCGCTTTCGCGGTTGTGACCTTCCTGAACTCATGTAACTTTTGGTTTTATACAGACTATCGTAGTTATACCAGTTCTACCACATGGAGTTCTACAACTCGGTTCGACATGTACAGTATGTCATCTACTTTTTGTTTCTTTTTTATGACATTTGTTTATTAAGTACACGGTTTGGGGTTTTATTATCCTTCCGATATGATCTTTAGTGCAACGGAGGATGCCTGAGTCTGTGTAGGGCTAAATTGAGGAGAATTTAAGCCTAATAAACCAACAAGGGTTTAGTCGAATCCTATTTTGTCAAACTTGGGCCTAATATTGCTAGATAGTGGCTTCATTGGATAATTGGTTGAACTCTTTACCATTACCAGGCTAACTTTTGCTGCACTTAGACACTGGTACCTTGTTTACACTTTACATAGCAAATAAAGCTGTGTTCCCAAGAATTTGAAAAATATGATATGGTTGTGTACTTCTATATAATTTATTGAAATATGAAGCTACTTTTCATCGACACAGGTTATGGAAAATATCCCTTTTCTTATTCTCGTGAAGAGTTTATTTTCACAACTACAATGTCAACCGATAGTTTCTCTCCCTGATTCAACCCAAGCCACTAATATTCACACCCATTCACCTGCAAACAACATGGGCTCTCCCATCAGTTGCACACCCACTGTCCGATCAAATTCTTTTAAGTGCAATGTTCCCAATGTGCCAAAGGAAGAAACCTCGCAACATGGAAGTGATCTATTTGACATGTTTGGGGCTTCAAAATTTAATGAGCCCAGGTCTAATTTCAGTAATGTCGGTCAAAATTGTACCGATAATATGCAACCTTTTGATTCACTGGAGGAACAAGCATCTCAGTCTGGAATATTCTCGGACAGTGGTACTGACCAACTACTCGATGCTGTGGTATCTAACATCAATATCCATGCAAAGGAAAGCAGTATCAGCACTGGTAATGTTTCTTGCGACACAACAGTGACAAATGCTCAAGCTTCCTCTTCACATAGCACCCAGAAGTCTCAGCTAAGGCTCTGGATTGAAGGTAGCGGGGGATCAAAATCTGATGGACTGCAAGCTGCTAATGTCGGAACAACTAGTACTAGTGCTGATATGGTTCTCAGGTCAACAAATAAGAAGAGGTGTAGGCTAAGGAGAGAACCCTAGGCCACGGCCGAAGTACCGGCAGTGATTTCATAAATATTTTAAATATATAGCTGACCTGGCGAATTTTTTATTGTTACCACTCAAAAAAATCGGAATTAATTCGTTACCACCCCGCTGACCCTTTATTCAATACTACCACCCCCGCTAACCCAGTTCGCGCACCAAATTAGCTGGTGCGCGGACTGGGTTAGCGGAGCACCCATTTCACCGTATAAGAGGCGCGGAGACCCCATTCTGTTCCGCAAACCCCACTCCGCGCACGGGCAACAGTAAAAAAGTGAGTTTTTTTTTTTACTTTTTTTATTTATTTATTTGTAGAGTAGATAGTTGGTATAGGTGTCCAAAATAGGTCCAAATAGAGTAGAATTGTAATAAATAATTAGAATGGTGTCCAAAATAAATTCAAATAGAGTAGAATTGTATTAAATAATTAGAATAGTGTCCAAATAGAGTAGAATTGTATTAAATGATGTCCAAATAGAGTAGAATTGTATTAAATATTTAGAATGGTGTCCAAATAGAGTAGAATTGTAATAAAATAATTATAATGATTTCCAAATAGAGTAGGATTGTATTAAATATTTAGAATGGTGTCCAAATAGAGTAGAATTGTATTAAATAATTAGAATGATGTCCAAATAGAGTAGAATTGTATTAAAAATTTAGAATGGTGTCCAAATAGAGTAGAATTGTAATAAATAATTATAATGATTTCCAAATATAGTAGGATTGTATTAAATATTTAGAATAGTGTCCAAATATAGTAGAATTGTATTAAATAATTAGAATGATGTCCAAATAGAGTAGAATTGTATTAAATATTTAGAATGGTGTCCAAATAGAGTAGAATTGTAATAAATAATTAGAATGGTTTCCAAATAGAGTATGATTGTATTAAATATTTAGAATGGTGTCCAAATAGAGTAGAATTGTATTAAATAATTAGAATGGTGCCCAAATATAGTAGAATTGTATTAAATATTTAGAATGGTGTCCAAATAGAGTAGAATTGTAATAAATAATTATAATGATTTCCAAATATAGTAGGATTGTATTAAATATTTAGAATGGTGTCTAAATAGAGTAGGATTGTTTTTAGCTATATTATGTTGTATTTTAGGCCAAATTATTTTAGTAAATTATTAAAGTACCCTATTTAAGGTACTTAAGACCAAATTTGACTAGAAATGTACCAAATTGTAGTATGGCGTCATCCAGCGGCACCAAGCACACCAATCTGCCTCATGATGATGTGGAGTTGGATGTAGTGTTAGCCCGGACCGTCTTTCCGCATTTGAAACCTAATTATCTATTTGTCTCCATGTACCCCACGGAGATTCGCACGACGAGCAGGACCCCTCCTC
>SWLB01000080.1:0-52340 GCA_011114355.1 Carex littledalei | reverse complement strand
AACTTTACCAAATATGCTGAAAATGCCCTCTTTGTTTTGGCTTATTAGATTTGCCGCCCTTTCACTAGAAGTTAAATACTCACTTACCCCAAATGTCAGAGCCATCTGATATCCTGACAGAAAACAAAAAAAATACACAACAAAGAAAACAATATTGCCACTTAAAAAATTCTGTTTGATATTACCTTCGTCAAAGAGAAAAAGAAAAACAGTAATTTCCAACTTATAACCACGTGACTTGTTTTGGTAATTATTTTGGATTATATGGAGCATTTTGAGGTTTTGTAGGGGTAGCCACCGATACTTTACAGTTTTGTGGATGAATGAAAATACAAATTTACATACCTGCAAGGATTAGAAATCCAAAGAACCCACAATATCTGGGGTGAATTTGAACGAAGGAGGTTAGAATAGAAACAGCTGCAAGCGTGAAAAAGAAGTTCCAGTGGACCCCATACTCCCCTGCATGTACCTACACCCCTCGTTAGAAACATATCAACTGTTATTTCTAAATATCATACTGTACCAATCTGGTCCTACATCAGTATGTACTTAACCAGTTCTGATTTTTTTTTGTTAAATAAAAAGGTGGGCTAAACTACATCTGAGAAAATAAGTATTATAATCTAATTAATTTTCTGTCGATTATATGGATCCACAGAAACCATATTTAAAAAAGCGGGCGTTGTTAACTTGTTATATGGTAGAGCTTTTGCAATAAGAATAAACTTATTTGAAAAAAAAAACAATGGTCGCATATATTAACAACTATACCAGATGCTACACTCTTTTGTTTGAAATATTTGCAAGCAACACTCTTTTTTGTTCATAGAGTCCAAATGAGCTAATATCATTAAATGGTTGGACGTTACCCCAAGCATTACAATGATATATTAAGACCAAAGAAGTGCTGGATGTTATTTCCATATATAGTAGATATTGGGTGTAATTTGCAAAATATCCTAACATGTATGAGCAAAGTAGAATTCTGTAGAGCCAAGGCATTAAAATAAAAAGAAAAAAAATACAAGATACCTGATAATCTACTCCTGTTGTCGAAATAAGGCGACCAAAGCCTAGTAGTATCAAGGGCTTATAGATTGTAAAGATTTTTTTAGGTTTCTACATGACAATAGAAAACATAAATATAATTAGTAAAAATAAATAAAAAAACAGAAAAACTTGAGATGAGTGTGTAAAAGGGCATATTCCAACAGGTAAATAAAATAATAATTGACTAAAAAGGTTACGGTATGGCACTTATTTGGTACTGATATGGTACAACCAATTCATCCCTGTTATACTTTCCTTCCTCCAAAAATATACTTAACTGATTATTGCATAGCCTAAAAATGAACAAAAGTTAAGATTAATAGAACATTGGCAAAGAAAGAAAAGGTGAACGAAGACTCACAAAGATTTAAAATCTCGAGCTTGTTTAGACACCAATGCATTTGCCACCACAAAAGATCCAACTCCAAGATCCATCTGCGATCAGATACAAGTTATACTGTTGCAAATTACAGTCAATAACTAAGTGATTTGCAGATATATCAAATATTTCACAAGTTTCTGCTCTTAAGATCTACCAAACTTTTAGGTATTTTAAAACCAGACATCCAATCTCTACAACCAAGCAAGTGAACAAAATGACTAAATTATACCAAGCTTTAGGATTAACTCTATCAAACTATTGTAAGAATTTACAATAGTTTTCAAATTCATTTTCAAGTACCACACGAGTTTGATACTTGTAAAGGAAAATACTATATAATATAGTAATTTTAATAGATCAATCTTTAAAAGTAAAGCAAGAAAAGCGTGACAGGAAAAATAACTAAAGATATTTTTTGAAGAATACAGAAACTAACCAGACTGGTGCCATAAGTTTCAGTCTTGGCGTAACGCCGAGGGAAGATCTTAAAATCTACAGCCAATATGCACAAGCATGTTACTACTACCTATATTGCAAGCAAAAAATAAAAAAAATAAAAATAGGTGGCTTAAAAACATCAGTACTTGATCCTGGGAAAAGATGAAAAAAAATCTCAAATTACAGCTCCTTATACTTGCAACAAAGGATAAGAATACCAGATTGCAGTATCCTACTGAACTGACCTATATTGGTGCTTTATTTTTCAATGTTATGTTTGGTTTGGTAGAGGAACAAAGTGGAGGGTTAAAGGGATAGCTCTTATCACCACTCTCACATGGGATCAGAGTCATCTCCTCATCTCTCCACTTTATCCCTCTACCAAAAGGAAGCGGGGTCCGATGCCCAATCGGAACCGTCCGATTCGCTCAAGTTTTGTGAACACTTGATCTGCACAAATCTTGGAGCGAATCGGATGGTTCCGATTGGGCATCGGACACCCCCCCCGCTTCCCTACCAAACATGGCCCAATTGAGGGTGGCAAAAAATAATACGTGGGTTATGGATGCTCTGTGCAATTGTAAAATTGAGGTGCTAACATGTAAAGCCTACTTGTTAGACATTGGGATATATTCCATAGGTGGCATCTGGTACCACGGTACAGACAAAAAATTGAATTCTCCTTAGTACTTACCACAGATACTCGGTATGATGTAGTAATATTCCTGAACGAAGAAAACTGGCTCTTGCCCACTTTTGAATGAAATTTAGATCTAAAGAAAGAAAACATGTTGACTAAATTGAACTCAATGGCTTTTAATGCTTAAAGTGTAGTTCTAGAGAGAGGAAAAAATAAGAAAAAAAAAACCCTAACCTCTTAAAGGTCATTCTGAAGAAAACCACAAGTATGACAAAACTTGCAAACTGATAACACCATTCAGCAAGTACCTTGAGATAAATGAACCAAAGGCAAGTTGAATTCATACCATGATGATGCTCAATACCAAATTTTGACAAGAGCGGTTGTACCAGCCCTTTCAATTTTGGTTGTTGATTCATTTGTACTGTTACATTAGTTAGTTTTTTGAATTGATGCAGTTGGGCTGATTGATCAGTGAAATAGTCCAAGGGCCAAAATCAGTCTTTCCTCGGTTTTTATTGTTTTATATTTAATACATTTATTTCAAGTATCCCCAAAATTTGGTCCCTACAGATAGTAATACCGGTACCAGCTGATTCAACAGTGCTACGCTGTTGGTTTGTGTTGCTGTTTTTCTTTGCCTTTTGTTTTACATTACTTAAGCATGACAGTTGAGGCTTAAAACATCAAAACATGGTAACATCACATTTAAGAACATAAAAAACAGACATGCTTTCAGTGTGTACAGAAAACAAATTACCGTGAAAAACAAGAGAATTGGCAAGATTACAAAGATGTAGTCCAAAGCCAGGGCAACTAAATGAGAACTCAAACCTTTAGAAGATGATTTCACATTTTTACCCTTCTTGGCCAAGTTTTCCTGTGCATTATCTGAAAAAATGCAGTGCGGCCAAACAAGCATATCTAGTAAACAATTGATCTACATACAAGCATCTGACATAGGCACACTGTAACAGTAAAAAGCAACAGATTTATACAAGATTTAGGACGCTTGAGTATAAAAAGCAACAAAACCAGGAATTATTGTTATTATTCAAATTGGCACAAAGACACGTGTCTGCACCAGCACATCATTTTATTTACCACCCAAAGTTGTATGAATCATGGCATCTCAATCATCTATTGTGACAAAAAAGGGTACCAACTTGCATATACTGACCGTTTAGCCAGCACGAGCTGCTCCATTTCCTCAGCACAACCAAACCCTGAATAAATAGAGTAATAATTTTACTCCAGCCTGCCTAATTAATTCTGAAAGAGGATTTTTACCTATATAGCCCCACAATTCACCAGGTCCATATGCAAGATAAAATATTTCTTCTCTATTGTTTTCTTTTGGTTATTCCAAGTTAGGCCGACCTAAGCTATTTTGTTTGGTGGAGGCTTAAAGGTAAGGAGGCCTAAGTTAAGCAAGAGACAAAAAATATTAAAAACCTTCTTTCACCGACATTGGGCCCCACAGGCAGATTTTCCAGCATAAAGTGGGCTTATTCCATCTTAGGCTGGCCTAACTTTTCCGCATTTGGTGGCCTATGTGAGGTCTAAACCCTGTATCCCTCGGTTTAGTCCTTAACCAAACACGGGCAAAAACTTTACCTAATTGCCAACAATTCTAACATTCCTCACCTTTACAATAGAACCAAAATTATTTAGATAACTTGAACAAAACACCATTCCACTAATATTTCTCTTAAGCATGTAAACTTTTTTTTTTCTGTTAAGCATGTAAACTCGACTAATAATGTGAGGTCACATGTACAATAAAGTAAAATGTTGGGATGTAAAGTGCATAAAAATAGTGAAAGAAAAGGAGAAAAGAGGAAGGTGTACAGGAACGATGGTGGAGAGCGCGGCGATCTCTAGCATAGAAGAGCCCGTGAGATTGCTGACGAATCTGTAATGAGAAAAATGATATACGAATTGTAGAATTGAAGGATTGGTATAGAATTCGAAAAAGAAGAAGAAGAGGAATTACTCTTCTTTGAGGCGCTTATTCGGATTCAGATCCATTGGAGCAGTGAGGTGAATGGAGAGTAGAGAGAATCTCTGTTCCAGGGAGACGAAGGAGAGGGGATCATATGAACTAATTGCAAAAATTAAGGGTAAGCGCAAGAATAGCGAATAATATTATATTATACTTAATATTTAAACTAATATTATATTAATTAATCTAATGTTTTATTTAATACTAATTTAATATTTAAAGTAATATTATATTATATTTAAAATTTAAACTAATATTATATTACATTCAACACTTAACATTTATACTAATATTATATTACATTCAATTTTTAAATTAATATTATATTATCTTTAATCTAACATTTTATTTATATTAATCTAATTTGATATTATATTTATTTAATACTAATTTAATATTTAAATTGATATTATATTACATTTAATATTTAAACTAATATTAGTTAATAATAATTTAATCTAATATTATATTTAATACTAATTTAATATTTAACTAATAATTATATTACAATTAACATTTAAACTAATATTATATTATATTTATAATTTAAGTAATATTATATGACATTTAATATTAAAAATAATATTATATTATATTTAATCTATATTTTATTTAATACTAATCTAATATGATATTATATTTATTTAATACTAATATTATATTCCATTTAATATTTAATGACTACAACATAATATATAATCTAACATTTATTTAATATTAATCTAAGTTTTGGTATTATATTTATTTAATACTATATTTTAAATTAACATATATTACATTTAATATTTAAACTAATATTTTATTTAATACTAATCTAATCTAATATTATATTTTTTACTACTAATACAATATTTTATTTATACTAATTTAATATTTAAACTAACTCTAATTGAGAGGAATCAAATATTTTATTAATATCACTAACCCCACTAGCTCTATTCTTGCTAACCCACTGTTTCTTGCGCTAACCCAATTTGCTAATTTGTGTTGTGGATCACCAAGATTTGAGAATAGCGAAGCTAACTCAAGGTTAGCTCTATTTTTGGGTCATCCAAATGCACCCTAAAAGTAAGAAAGAAATACAATGGACTTAATTGGAGACGTAGATGTCAATGAAATCCATTATGAGTTTATCCCATCCGTCCGTATTTACTAAATACGGATATAGATAAAAGAAAATTTAGGGTAAATTTTGCTGGAGGTCACTCAACTTTGTCATTTGTCACGAATTGGTCACTCAAGTTTGATTTGTTCATTTCTAGTCACTCAACTTTGTCATTTGTCTCAATCAATCACTTTATATTTTTCCGTCCAAAATGCTAACGGAATATTCTCATTCCGTCCAAAATATTAACAGAATATACTAGTTCCGTCCAAAATACTAACGGAATGAGAATATTCCGTTAGTATTTTGGACGGAAAAATATAAAGTGACTTGATTGGGACAAATGACAAAGTTGAGTGACCTCCAGCGAAATTTACCCGAAAATTTATCATTAATTTACCGCATCGGCCTTTTCAATAAAAAAATATTACTTTACCGCATTACAGATAAAAAATAATTGATAAATACAAAATCATATGTAATTTTTTTTGTTATTCGTACATTTAATTACATAATATATTATTATGTGATTTATTTGTATACAATATTTTATATCATTTTATTTAATTAATAATTTATATTGTTTTAAAAATAATTAACCAATAATTAAAATTTTGCATATTTTATTATATTACATACAGTGTGTTTTAGAACTAAAAAATTGCTTTCGTGTTTGAGTCTATGGTACTATGCATAGCACGGATTGATCCGTAATACAGACTAATATTTTTGTTTTCAAAATTCTAACGGTCAATCCAAACCGTTCAACATGATCCCCGTATGAATATGTACTTGCATACCAAATTTTATATTTTTGTTAGAATTTTTTACTATTTTTTAAAATAGGTAGAAAATCACTTGATCAGAAAATTATGGATCATTCAAAACTGTGATTTTCTATCTATCTTAAAAAATAATAAAAAGTTTCTTAAAATATAAAATTTGATATGCACATATTTATATGGGAATCATGTTGAACGGTTTGGATAGACCGTTAGTATTTTAAAAATGAAAATATTAATCCGTATTACAGACCAATCCGTACCATGCATAGTACCATAGTCTATAGATATAGACTCGTTTTATATAAATTTTAAAAAGGTGTGCTTTTGCCTCTGTTGACTTGGGTACAGTTTATGAATCTTTAAAAACAACATTACCTTAGAACAATAATCCATTGTCGTCTAGTCCGGTTAGGATACCTGGCTTTCACCCAGGCGACCCGGGTTCAAATCCCGGCAATGGAATTTTGATTTTTAATATTTCGTTGGCTTTTCGGAGAAGCTGTTATAGCCGTGTAGGCATCTCAAAGTCGTTTTTTTAGGAATTTTTTTTTTTTTTTGCACCAATCAGTAATCATTACAAAGTTTTGAACGACAAAAGAAAGAAAAAGAAAAAATTAAAATATGTTTTTTCTTCGTATTTTATTTTATCTACTTCTATGTCGAATGAACAAAAATATTTAACTTTGGAACTAAAAGATGTTGGTGTGTTTTTCTTTCCGAAATTTTTATTAATACCCTTCAAAAACAAAATACCCTTCGCATTGAATTTTTTTTAAAAATAACCTAACCGCCTCATGCTGGGGCGGTTTGTTTTTTTTTTTTTACAGATGTACAATTGACCGCCCCACATTGGAGCGGTTTGCTATGATTTTTTTTTTAGAGATGTTTAGTGTGTATATAATTTGTCAATTTTTTTTAGAGATGTTTAGTGGGGCATTTGTCAATTTTACGTTTCCAATTGGTGCTTGGCGGCTGTTTAAGTATTTGCATAAGGTATGCCAATTGAATATTGCGCGGATCCAAATAATATATAGTTTTGTTAGATTGATCCAAGTTAAATTTGGGTTTATGTGTTAGTCGTTGAATTAGAAATTGTGGGGAATTATTTTTTAATTGAAGTATCATTTGATTTATAATTATTTCTGGTGAAGCAATTTGTTCAAATATCTCTTTTGGATTTGTTTTCTGTGTTGTTCATTGGGAGGTGGTACTTGATGTTTCGGGCTATCTCTTTTGGATTTCTTTTGCATCGCACATTCCATCACAAAATCTGATTGATGTAACAACACAAAATTCGATCCTTGCAAAAGATCAGACGATCAATATCTGTAATAATCGTCTTAGCTCTTGTCGATCGTTTATATTTTTTTAAATTGATTACGTATCATATATACTCATCTAGGATAGGTGTCATATAATATACAGATATAATATACAGATTAGATGGAAATATTAAGATCTCTAAAATAAAAAATATATTTATAGCAAACCGCCCCACAGTGGAGCGGTTTGGTAAACATCTATAAAAATTTATATGTGTGCGTGTATAGAGATGGGCTATGGTGCTTTGCAAAGTAAAACACCCTCTTTACTTCGGGTCATATTTTCATTTTGAAAATCCAAACAACCGATCCGAACCGTTCAACATGTTCTAAATATTGAAATGTGCTTGGAGACTAAATTTTACATTTTTTGGAATTTTTTTACTATTTATTAAGCCACTTTGAAAATCGCTGATCCGGTGGTCCAGAAATTTTTACTGTTCACAGTGGATCAGCGATTTTCAAAGTGGCTTAATAAATAGTAAAAAATTTCAAAAAATGTAAAATTTAGTCTCCAAGCACATTTCAATATTTAGAACATGTTGAACGGTTCGGATCGGTTGTTTGGATTTTCAAAATAAAAATATGGCCCGAAGTAAAGAGGGTGTTTTACTTTGCAAAGCACCGTAGCCCATCTCGTGTGTGTGTATATATATATAGAGGAGGGATCTAGTTACCACAATTTTGAGTTACAACAAAATTACCACAACCATTTTCTACATTTTCAAAATCCAAATCGTCGATCCAAACCGTTCAACATAATCTCCACAATAAAATGTGCTTCCTGATCAAATTTTACATTTTTTTGAATTTTTTTACTATTTATTAAGTATTTTACAAAAACTGGTCAAATTCAGACCATTGAATTTTGTACCATCTTAATAAATAGTAAAAAAATTAAAAAAAAAATGTAAAATTTGATCTGGAAGCACATTTTATTGTGGAGATTGTGTTGAACGGTTTGGATCGACGATTTGGAATTTGAAAATGTAAAAAATGGTTGTGGTAATTTTGTTATAACTCAAATTGTTGTAACTTGATTCCTCCTCATATATATATACACACATATATATATATACATGAGTAGAACTAGGGTGCTCCTAAGCTCACCAAGCCCTTCGTGAGCGCGGCTCTAAAACCTATCAAATTGACTTCAAACGACATTTCCAAACCGTTAGATGTTCAATCTATATCAAAATCTACTTGGAGACCAAATTTTACATTTTTTGGAATTTTTTTACTATTTATTAAGATGGTTTGAAAATCGCTGTTTTTATTAAAATTCTGCACCATTGGAAAACAGCGATTTTCAAACCATCTTAATAAATAGTAAAAAAATTCCAAAAAATGTAAAATTTGGTCTCCAAGTAGATTTTGATATAGATTGAACATCTAACGGTTTGAAAATGTCGTTTGAAGTCAATTTGATAGGTTTTAGAGCCGCGCTCACGGAAGGGCTTGGTGAGCTTAGGAGCACCCTAGTTCTACTCTATATATATATATATATATATATATATATATATATATATATATATATATTATAGCAAACCGCTCCACAGTGGGGGCGGTCAGCTATACATCTGTAAAAAAAAAAAAAAAGCAAACTGCCCCAATATGGGGCGGTTAGGTTATTTTTAAAAAAAATCCAATGCGGATGATAGATTTGCTATTTTTTTTTGGAGGGTATTAATAAAAATTTGGCTTTTCTTTTCTAGGCGTACGTAAAGTATTACAAATTTACTTTCTATGTAAGCACGTGTTACTCGTGAGGTAGCAACTCAAATATCTTTATTCTTCTTTTTAATTTCTCAAAAAAAGATAAAACTTAAATATCAAAATGGAATTGTTAGATATGATCTACTTCACTTTTGTCTATGCATGTGTCTAAAATTGCATTGTTTTTAAGTTTTTAACTTATTTCGTTGTTGTCACGAACTTGTATAAATTAGCTTATTTAGACAATTGTTGGATATTAGCTTTTTAAGTTCTTGTTCTTGTCAAAACAAAATTGAAACAACTTGGATCAAATTCTAGCAATTCTATTTTGTTATTTGAGTTTGCGGAAAAAAATATTCAAGATTTAAAATTCAGAGGCATTAAACTTTTCTTTATTTATTACTAGGATTGTGTTTTCTGGATTCACCGCGAGAAATAATTATTTATTGAAAAAATATTTAAAGAAGAAGATTTTTTTCGAAAAAAAAAAACTTAACATTTGTACAGATTTCTTACGCAAATTTTTTGCATAAAATCGCATAAAATTGATAACGACTTTAGCAGACATTTAAAAAATTTTATACGTATTTTCTTAATAGAACCACACATTGTAGAGCAATGACGTAGCAAGCGAGAAATTGAAGACTACCCTCTGTATGTTGTTTTATTCAAGAGGTTGGTTCAAATGCATTATAATTTTGTGCTCCAATATGCTCCACATTGTTTATCTCCGTTTTCAATATCTGAACAGTCGATCCGAACCGCTCAATATGATTTTTATAATAAAATATTCTTGTAGACCAAATTTTATATTTTTTAAAATTTTTTACTATTTTTTTACATAGGTACAATATCACTTTTTCAGATGGTCCAGAATCTCCTTAAAACAGTGATTTTGTACCTATCTAAAAAAATAGTAAAAAATTCTAAAAAATATAAAATTTGGTCTCCAAGCAAAATTATTGTTATTATTATTATTATTAGTAATAATAATAATAATAATATTGTCGTTGTTGTTATTTTTTTAGGCGTTGTTGTCAATATACATAACTCATTTTATGTTAATATTTGTGTTACTACTGTTGAGTAAAAGCTTCATTGATCGTATAAATGCTTAGGTGTTAACACATTTTACTTTACTTCATGGAGCTGGCCACATGCGAGAAAAATTAAAAGAAAATAAAGAGACCGTCGGATCAACATAAATGAGAAAAATAGAACATCAGACGGATGTAAATGCATACGACGTGGCATAGTTGAAATTATCGATAAAGATAACTCTTTTAATTTTTCTGACAAGTCTTTATATTGTTTCGGCGACAACTCAAATTTCAAATTCTATAATGACAGATTGAAGCTGTCATATGTTAAGAGCAATACTTGCTCACTGAAAATTATAGAACTAAGGTGTTTTCATAACTCTGCTTTAATAAAAGAAATATTTATTGAATTTTTATATTTTTTATAAAATAACACAGTTTCATAAAAAAAATCTTGAATTCGGGAAATCTTGGGGATTTTTTTTAAAAACAGTAAATAAAATAATCGAAGTTAAAAAAACGACATGATGACAGCGATTGTTATAAAAACAGCAAAAACCGAATCGCGCATTCGGTTAAGCTATTTTTTTCCGCTTCACCGAATCGCGGATTCGGTTAAATCAAATTTTCACGCAGGAGATCCCTGAACCGTGTAAACTCCGTGTAATACCATCCTTAACCGAATTGGGAATTCGGTTAAGATTTTTTTTTTATTTTTTAATGGTTAACCGAATAGGGGATTCGGTTAACACTTATTTTTGATTTTTTTATTGTTAACCGAATCACGTATTCGGTTAAGATTTATATTTTGATTTTTTTATTGTTAACCGAATCCCCTATTCGGTTAACAATTTTTTTTTTGATTTTTTATTGTTAACCGAATAGGGGATTCGGTTAAGAATTTTTTTTTGATTTTTTTATTGTTAACCGAATTGGGGATTCGGTTAGGAGTATTTTATTATTTTTTTTTAAACAGAATAACCTATCTGATTGGCTGTCTGATTTGTTATTTGTTATTTTGTTAAATGGAATTGGCTATCTGATTGGCTATCTTGGGGCTATCTGATTTGCTATTTGTTATTTTGTTAAACTGAATTGGCTATCTGATTGGCTATATTGGCTATCTGATTGGCTATATTGGCTATCTGATTGGCTATCTGATTGGCTATATTGGCTATCTGATTGGCTATCTGTTGTTTTGTTAAACCGAATTGGCTATAAATTACATTATTCTCTCTTCTCTCCTTAATCATCCCCTCTTCTTAATTATTTATTTTAGAAACAGAGAGACAGAAGAGACAGAGAGACAGAGAGACAGAGAGACAGAGAAAACTTCATTTCTCTCCGAGACTTTCGTGGTTCTCCAGTGTAAACAGTTTCAGTTTTCCAAATCACATATCGGACCCTTCATTGTGTTTATAGACTTCGTCTGAAGATTATAGTAAGTTTTTTTTTTCAATTATGATCATATTTTTGCTGTAAAATTAAAAATTATCGAATGTTGATCGTGAAATTTTTGTTCAGGAAATGTCTCAAGTATTAATAAATGTGTACCACAGACGCGAAATTACAGACGCACCGACCTGTACATTTTCTGTTACTAACTCAACTAATCTTGATGAGCTAAGAAGACAGATATATGTTGGCATTCGTTTGCTCCCTAGCCGGTTCGATCTGACAATCAGCGCGCGTTTGAACACGGCACCACTTGGCTTAGCAGAAAAATACCAGTTGTTCAACGTAGACCACGAAGCGATCTGGGATATGGTGCTTGCGAATGCCACTCCGGTACTGAATTTTAAACTTCTTGAATTAGTGGTTGAGTCAGTACCAGTTGTTAGTCAGACCAATTATGACCCGTACCCGGGTAGTGTACCTGGAACTAGCAGAGGCATACCGGTGAATGATTCACCCATACATTGTGATGAAACCACCGAAATACCACCCGGTGATTTGCATGATTATTTTGACCTGCTGAATAATAATACTGGCTCAGACACAAGCTCTGACTCTGGTGAGCCGGTTGTCGGGGAAGAGGATATGGCCGAAATTGAGGATCAGATTAGGTTGGAAGAAGTAAGGAAGGAGTGGCAATCGTCTATTCCTTTTATTAATCGGGGATTGCAGCATCCTTGTTCGGCATTTCATGACGATGTTGAGATGCCGTACAAGGATGAAGCATTTTTTGGTTATCCACCCAGAACCGACGGTCCATTTTCGGTGGGACAGATATTTGAATCCAAAGCTGATCTTAAATCGAAGTTGAATGGATTTGCCATAGATAATAACTTAGAATTACAACAATCCCATAGCAATCGTAAGGTATATATTGTTGTATGTACAGCGGAGGGGTGTCCTTGGAGATTATACGCGAAAACCACTGAGACGGGCAACTGGACAATTGCAACAAACCCATACGCGCACAATTGTTACAGTACTGCTTGTACATCAGACAGTCGTCAGATGACTGCCAGGATGATTGCAGATATAATCAAACCGGGTCTCAAGGAGGACCTGGAGATGTCAATAAAAGCATGTCGAAATGCAGTTAGACAGTTTAAAAAAATATTCAAAAATCCATATTTAAATTATATTGAAAAACACAATTTAAAAAAATATTCAAAAATCCATATTTAAATAAATGTACCTCTAATAGGGTTGCCCTCGAACGTATGCGGAATAGTCCATTTTGCACCAAAAGCCATCCTCTCTGATAGGTTTTCGCCGCCGAAGGGTAAATCGCTTTTGGGTCTGGGCCGGCCTATAGGAAATCGAGTCCAAGACCACATCTGCAGCAGTAGTAATGGACCATTAATCGTTTGCGCTGCCGCTCTGGAAGCCCGGGACAACTCGCGATACAGGCAGGCAAGCACAGCACCTCCCCAATTGTAGTCCTCATCCCGCGGTCCCAAATTCTCTAAGAACTGTAGGTACATGATCGGGACAGAACTTGAGTTCGCATCGGGAAACATCACCGACCCAAACAAGTCCATGCAGTATGCCCGTGTATGTCGGTCGACGGTCTCCTGGGGAGTGTACTGTGTCACCTCTCCGTTAAAGTGGTCCTTCAACCATCTAAGGCGCATGTAGTATTTTGATATCCTATAATGCTCGCCTACCTTGCCTTTGTTGTGCCACTGTGAATGAAAAAA
Source organism: Carex littledalei (assembly GCA_011114355.1). NCBI lineage: Eukaryota > Viridiplantae > Streptophyta > Magnoliopsida > Poales > Cyperaceae > Carex > Carex littledalei. The sequence continues at coordinate 38,702 of SWLB01000080.1, read as the reverse complement.
TCTATCACCACCGTCTTCATTACCGTCGTACACCTCGTGACCTAAGCAATCTTCAATCAAAAGCGACCAATTATCATCTGTGCGTCCAGCAATTGCCTTCCCTGTAAACATAGATTTTAGAGATAAACATATACTTGATATTTATATCGTAATTTGTGTATTATACAATTTATTTAAACTAATTTTATTTGCATTACATTTATTTCCACTAAATTCATTTACAATTTATTTACGCTAATTACTATAAATTACTCTAAACATTTATAGAATTTACTTACACTAAATTACTTGCATTAAATATAAATTAATAACAAAAGTATAAATTAGTAACAAAAAATATTTTACCGGTAACAGGTAGGCCCCACAGACAGCTGACATCTTCCAATGTCACTGTGCACTCCCCCACCGGAAGATGAAAAGTATTTGTCTCGGGCCTCCACCTCTCGACGAGCGCAGTGATCAACGCTTTATCAATCAGACAATCATTCACTTCCGTCATCTGGTACAAGCCTAAATTCACCAGACCTTCTTTCATCTGAGGCTGGTAACGAACGCTAGGTCGGCAAGGACCAGGACGCAGTTGATAATCAGGCTGGAACGATAATTCCATAGCAACAAAAATTAATTGTGGCTTACAAGTTTATTTTGAAATTTAAATACAAACCGGTATTAAATAAATACCTGCGTTGAATTCGCTATCGATATCTTGTGTTGATCTTCACTCAATTGCAACAAGGGTTGTTCGTCAGACATTTTGCACTACGACATAAATAAAATTACAACATAAGAAAACTCCAATTAGTTAACTCATAAAAAATTACATAAGCTAATTTACTCTACATACAAAATTTTAAAAATCTACAAAGTTAAATTATACTAAAAAAATCTAAATTACACTAAAACACCTAAATTATTCTACATTTATTTAAAAAAATAATTATGAGCAAGATTACCCTACATGCAAACCAAATCATTCTACAAAATCTAAAATTACACTAAATACACTAAATTTATACACTAAATTACTATACATATTTACACAATTTATTTACACTAAATATTTATTTATACTAAATTTTTTACACTAAATATATTTACGCTAAATTTATTTCACTAAATTTATTTCACTAAATTTATTTACACTAAATTTATTTACAATTTATTTACACTAAATTACTCTAATTACTCTAACTATTTATACATTTTATTTACATGATATATTTATATAATTTATTTACAATACAATACACTAAATTACACTACAATAAACTAATTTACACTACAATACACTAAATTTACACTACAATATACTAAAATTCTAAAAAAATCTAATTTATAAATTTACACTAAATAAATTTACACAACATTTTATTTATACATTTTTGACGTTGGAGAATTTATACCATAATTCTAAAAAAATCTAATTTACACTACAATATACCAAATTTACACCACAATACACGAAATTATACTATAATACACTTAAAAAAACTAATTTACTCTAAATACAAACTAAACTAAATAATTCTAGACAAAAATAATAAATTTCGGATTTTTTTTCAAATAAAAAATTTAACTACATACCTAACGAAACTTGTAGATCTGAAGTTCTTCTTGTTCTTCTCTCAAAATTATACTAAAATATGTGATTAGAATAAAAAATGATGAAGATTGGAGGTGGAGGAAATTCGGTTTTGGTTTTCTCGGGTAGGGAAGAAGCTCTCTGCTGGGAGAAGGAAGGAAGAATGGGGGAAGGAAGAAAGGAGAAGGGCCCGGATTTTAACTCCTTTGGCTTCACCGAATCGGGGATTCGGTTAAGGCAAAAAAATTTCTCTTCACCGAAAGGAGCTTTCGGTTAAGCCAAAAAGCTACCCCTTCACCGAATGCTTGCTTCGGTTAAGCCAAAAAGAAAAAAATTGTTGATCTTCTGTGGCCATCAACTGTATCTCAAATTAAAAACAGCTTCTTAACCGAATCGCGCATTCGGTGAAGCAAAAAAATAGCTTAACCGAATGCGCGATTCGGTTTTTGCTGTTTTTATAACAATCACTGTCATCATGTCGTTTTTTTAAATTCGATTATTTTATTTACTGTTTTTAAAAAAAATCCAAATCTTGGACACAAATATATATTATTTTAAAACACTAAAAGCTAGTATAATACTATAATGTCAAGTTCCTGTAAAAAAATATAAGAAAATTATATTACTCGAAATCAAGGAGAAAAGAAATGTCAAGAATGGGATTCGAACCCATGCCCTTTCGGACCAGTACCTGAAACTGGCGCCTTAGACCAACTCGGCCATCTTGACTTATTTGAACACGATGCGGAAAATGAAGTAATATAAAATAACATTCTACTTGTTTGCGGGCCAAAGCCTGGATCCATGTATTCTGATTTTGTGCAAATAAATTTTCATACGCTTTCATGTCTTCACCATTTCGTAGTTATATTTTAATCGTTGTTTTTTTATGGTTTATTCACTGATCACAGGTGCACTTTCAACACCTCTGGATATCTAATCGGACGTGAAGGTTTCCTCTCATTCGGCTCCCCACTTTTGAACATAAAAGCTTGTGATTTTGCATGCCAGTGGCTAATGAAAGTCAACAACTTTAACTTAAGTTCTGTTTGCTGTTTGATTAAATTGAAATGTATTCAGGTCCTGTACAAAATTTGTTTAAGGATGTCAACGCATGGGTACATAGGACCGGTACAGATATGTACCAGAGTATACTGACATACTTCTTTTATTACAATTAAAACTTTACATAGGTACAATCTCAGGCTAAAAAAAATGTAAAAGACAGGAAAAAATGGACAGAAAGTACAACTCAGTAGTGAAAATCATACAAGGAACATGTAATGAGAGGAAGGGCAATTTTCTAAAATTGAGACAAATAGCTAATATTAATTGGTATATCGATGCTAAAACAATTCAGCTAAAAAAATCTAAAATAAATTATCAGGCTCAGACTTTTACATATATGTACACAGATAAATGCCCCAGATATTAAAAACAAAAAGAATTGAATTAAATTATGCAAATTGTACAAAACTTGACCTACTGAGATTATCATGCCACACACGTGACAATGTACCGGCCTTTCTCCAAGTCATATATTGTCTTGGTATGTGCTTTCCTAAATTTTGCAATTGTTAAAGAAATAAATAGCGACAAACTCAATAATAAAATTAGAGGTGCCAAGGTGCTTCTGAACATAGAGGCAGAATTGTCCGGAATATTCATCATTCTTTGTACAATGAACGCACCGAGGGCCCACTCAGCGCGTATGTCCCCGACCTCATTAGCAAACTCAATCCTGGTTCCAAAAAAAAGAAAGACAAAGAAAGAAAATAGATAATTGTTTATAGTGTGCAATTCTGTGCCTAAATCACTTCCTCCATCCCATTCCATGTTAAAGGAGGTTTTGGTGTTTATTCATACTAGTTATGTATTTTTAATTTTATTTATGTATTTATTTATTTATTTCTCTTTCTAAAATGGAAGGAGACTAAACAGGAACTTTTGTTTTCAGGGTTATATCTGTAAATGTGAGAAATCATTCCATAATGAAAAAATTGAAAGCATGAGAAGTATGCCAATTATTTCTCAATTCGTAAAGAATGACCAAATTACCCTTAAGCTCCTCCCTCCATGAATGCAAAAAGGTAGTTTTGATCTTTCTTGTTTGATATGTGCAGATAGATGATTTTGTAAGAGTAAATTTGGGAATTTCTTCAAAGAATAAGTAAATTATGAAATAATTGTACCGGCTAGCATCCATAGGTACACCGAGGCTGTCATGCAAAAAGGCCACGATATATGCTGAAGAGAAACAGTACTGTGATAATTCTTCTTCATCAGTGGTACTGTATCGTTCTTTAAGTGTCACCCAATCTTCACCGCAAAATTTCTCTCCAGCCGATGAAATGTCAGAGAGGGATGATTTTCCATCCAGATTAAAAAACTAAAAAGAAATATGGATCTAACTTCAAAAAATATGCCAACGCAGTAGGTGTAATAGAAACTTATCGTGGATGGTCATCAAAACATTAAAACAACAACCAAGCCTTTAGTCCCAAACAAGTTGGGGTAGGCTATAAATGAAACCCAATCGTAGTCGTCATCAAAACATTATTTGTGCTTATTTTTTTTTTCTTGTTTTTCATGTACGTGTGTGTTGGGTGTGCTTATTTTTTTGGTGGGTGGAGGGGGGTTCGGCATTGTCACTTGCAACTATTTGCTTGTGCCTTCTGATATTACATGATATAATGCAATGTACTAGATCAGAACAGCAATGGTATATTTTCTTCTATTGCAGTTTTTTTATTGTTTTTTTAATTAAATTTGTTTCCATTTGTGCTTATTCACTTATAGTTTTGCAAATTAAACCCAACATTATAACAACTCCGAGAGACACTAAATATTTTTCATACTTTCAATCAGTACCGAACAGTTTTTGGGCAATTTGCAAACAACATCCTGCTGTTTGATTTGGGCTTAGAAAATGCTTATTAGATTTAACAGGCAATATTGTCAGTAAATATTGGCTAATATTTGCAATGATGAGACACGTAGTGCTATATGCCAATACAATAAAATATAGTCTCACAGTAAAAGCCCCAAATTATTTTGTTTTCCTTCTAACCTAAGGTACTGAATTATAAAAGGAGTGGTCAAGCACCAAATTCTGTGTACAAAGCCCTAACCTTGGATGTGAAAAAGAAGTTCTCGGTTGCCAGAAAGTGGCCTTGTAGATCTGGTACAAAGGCTGGGCCAAGGCGGCATTCTTGATAAGTGCAGTTCTCTAAATAAAAGAAACACAGTAAATTTACATTTTGGTTTTTTAAGTTGTATAATTTCTAAGCCCTTCTACAAAAATTTCTCATTTGGGCATAAAACTAATATTATAAAAAAATTATATTATTTCTATTTATCTATCATATATATATCATCAAAAAAGCTTTTCAAAGGAAATTAAACATCTGTTTTATTATCAGAATTCAGACCACGACTGCACACCATCATTTAGAAAAACAAATGACATCATCTGCCTTCGAATGAAACCGAAAGAAAAAACAGTTATAAAGTGCGAATACTTGACAATTGTGCAACTGATGTCAAAATTTGTCAAACCTAAAGCCTTAAATTATAGATTGTGCTTTATCATTTAGACAGACCTATCAAATGAGAATCACTTGGCTACCGATAAAATGCCGATAAATTACACCATGAACTTTCAAATACCTCCATAGATGACCAATCTGTATCACAACTGCAGCAGTGATACATGTTGTATTGACATGATAGAGGAGATGTCTACAATTTTATTTTCAAAGTTTGATAGGTATTGTGTTGGTTATCACAGTTGCCATCTAAGTGTGGTGTCAAAATAACCTATCCTGATAAAACAGGGAATATTGAAAAATTAAGATCAAGCACTGAGATAAGAGTAGTCACCTTTTCCAATTTTCAAGAGGTCAGATGAGACAGTTCGGCACTCAGTAAAATTACCAGTGCTTTTAACTTCAAGCATTTCCTTTTCATAGGGGTACCCTCTGGGCATGCATGGATCTCCATCTATATTTGTAAAAAAGTACTCATATTGTTACTTTGCTTATTTTCTCAAAGGAAAAAAAAAAAAAAACTATTTGATGTTATTCATGAGATACTTTGGTAAAAGTAAAGTACTTGATTTGATGCCTCCTGATTTTAACAATTCATGGAGTGATTGTTGTGCTGAGTTCTGTGAAATACAACAATAAAAATTAAGCATAAACATGTCAACTTGCATATTGTACAAGTAACTGAATCATATTTAGTTACATTTTGATACATTTGGTCAATGTTCAAGACATTTACCTGACCAAAATGGAGAAAGCTGTTGCTATAGAGATTATATGTGGTTTTTCCCAACTTCAATATATGCATGAATTCAGTGGGAAGTACTTCATCTGACACAAATGTCAACTGAAATAAATAAATAAATGATAGATTTAAGAAAAGACAGGAGAATACCAAAAGCCAATAAATTTAAATTGATTCAATTTCTTTTTCTTGTAAATTGTAATCTGTTCTTCCCTACTTTTTATTTTTTTCCAAAGCGAATATGAAAATATATTATAGAAAATTGAACTAAACAGAATTTTCAGAGAACCTGAGATGAAGCACCGCCAAGCTCTATTATCCCTGTGGTTTTCTGTGGATCATCTCCAAGCGTACCAAGCGCGTAATTTGCTGCTGTCCAGGCATATAACCCCTCGTCATAACCTAAACCAGTCAGTAACTTTTACTGTTCAGTAAAGATTGTTTTGGTTAATTCAAGCATGATTGACAGTGTAAGTGGTTTGTATGGCACTGCCAACTTTTAATTGAGCAATCACATTGAGCCACAATTAATCTTCAATTAAATCCAACATTTTAATTAATTTCCAGTAGAACAATTACTTCCAGTTTTACCTCAACTTATCTAAGTGAGCAATAAATCTCAACTAAAAAAATGTGGCATCGATACTCAGTAGTGTAATTATGCAATTAAACAATAAACTAGGCCTGGATTAGCACTCAATTATACAATTAAACACCAAAATTCCAAGAAAAAAAGATAAAAACAGTAGTGAAGTACAATGTAACTGACAATAAATGATAATTTAGTCTCGAGCTATCCATGATAAATAGTAGGGAATATAGTAAATAATTCTATGCTTAACCTACCTACAGTGCTATTATTGTCAAGCAGTGACTTCAAATTGTCATCTTGGCCAAAGATTGATTCAAATATACTTATTAATAGTGAAATTTTATGAAATTGCAAGCAATGAAAACAAAATATAACAATTAAGATACCTGGTATAACAGAGACCCCATCATCCTGAAATTTAAATCCAGAGTCCCCGAGAACACTTCTACAACTCTTTAAAATCTCCTCTCTAACCTCTTCATCCATCATCCTCAATCCAGCCGTAGCCATGAGTCGTATTTCAGTGGACCCCACCCAGTTGTGCCCAACATTTTGCTTAGCGAACCCGATAAGCTTCCCCAGCGATTCTCCCGCCTTACTAGGTTCATCTACAAAAGAAGACAGCCCTGGGCTTGTACGCATCACCGCTGTCCGATTTAGATCGAGCAACGGGAGAGATCCCTCTTGTTGACTGAAAGCGAAAACGTGAATGCGGGTCCCGCTGCTACCCGCATCGATTATGACACTGAACTGTGGGCCCCATACGTGCTTTCTCCTGTAAGGGGAGAAGGAGAGGAAAAGGAGAATTAAAGCAAAGGCGAGTAGAGCGACAACGATTGTGGTGCACGGCTTCTGGGTCAATCTTGTTGGGGAAGGAAAGCGGCGAGGTATCTTGTACCGGTCGATCATGGTCAATGGATTTCGATCAGACGGCGGAGAACTAGGATGATTTATTCGTACGGCCGCCTCTCCCGCCTAGTTCTAAGGCGAGGAGAGGTCGCCGTAGTTTTTCCGTTGGCACTTGCGGGGGGAGAAAAGAGAAGGTGAGAGAGATTGGTTGCACCAGGTTACCAGGCGCAGTGGAGATTGAGTCGAGTTTCGTCTATGGAAGTGGGTCCCGCGAGAGACACTGTTCCGTTAAATATCAAATGTGTTTATCAACTAACTAACGATCATAAATTTATTTATAAATAATTAAATATCAAAGTTGAGATTGACTGTGCTATTCTAAACTTTGAATGGACTTGGTATTTGTTCTTTGAGTGGTAGGGTCCACATGTATCAATAACAATCAGAGGAATTGGTCCGGTGTTTCATAGAAAGGCTACTGATTGGAGCATAGTCATTCCAGTGTTGCCAGGTGGAGATCCGTCTCCAGCTAAAATCAAGCGTGAAAAGGAGACTTGTCGGAATAAAATAGATTTTTGACCGAATCTAGTCAACGCAGAAATATATATGAAACGTGTTCACAAGTTTTTAGGGGTGTAAACGGAGCGGATTCGGAGCGGATAATGCTAATACCAAATCCGTATCCGCCTTTCAATGAACGGATACGGATACGGATACGGATAGTAAACGGATATCAAAACTTAAAACCATATCCGCCTTAAACGGATACGGATACGGAGCGGATAATTTGCGGATACGGATTCGAATACGAATATAGAACGGATAATTGTCGGATATTGAGTTATATGAACTTTAAGATATAATTAATAATTAATAAAATTTAAATATAAAAATAAATGAATAATTGTAAGTTGATGGAGATATTAATGTTAGAAAGATGAGAGAATATAAGATATTTATTTTATTAATAGTGTGGTGTAGTGGTTTGTACTTTGGTTGTTTAGACTTTTTCTTCACATGACATGGGTTCAAATCTCTTGAAGGCAAAATAATTTAAAACCTCACATGATACGGATACGGATAGTAAACGGATATCAAAATTTAAAACCATATCCGTATCCGTATCCGCATCTTCTACAGATAATTGATAATTATCCGTATCCGTATCTGCGATATCCGTATCCGTTTAAATCCGGATACGGATTATATGCGGATTCGGAGCGGATATCCGGCCAGATATCAGTGTCCGTTTACACCCCTACCAGTTTTCCTTTTTAAATAATTTTGCAAATGGACAGGAATATTTAATATATCTAAATTAATTTTATTTGAGAGAGTAATTAAATATTAGTGATACAAAAAGTTATTAAATTTTAAACTAAAAATTATGAATGTGCTTTCAATAATTCAGATAAGTTGTATATTAAATTTGATATAATATGTGAAATTTTGGTCATCAATTATTCAAATAGCTAAACTAAGAAATAGTCAGTTCTCAGGTTGCACAATTTCAAATTTCAAATCTTCTTTTTTGTATGCAACCTTTGGTTTATTAAGGGCGTATTCGGACGTCAGTTTTTTTATGGGAACAAGTGGGTTTTGGGTTAAGTTGGATTATAATCTTATAGCATCGTTCGGATGGTCATAATTTTCCCAAAATAGTCTCATCTTTTTTTCATTTGTTGGGAACGTCTAGGCTAAAATGGTGGGAACAAATTTATCTAGTTCAACTCCATTTTTTTTCTCCCAGACACTTGAGCTGCTACTTAATCTCTCACTTGATTGTTATTTGTTCAAAATTTTTTTTTGTGAGCATACCTCACCTAAATGCAATGAAATCTAGAATTTTCTGGATATGTTTGGTATTAACCCTTTTTTCAATAATCGATGATGTCATGTTCAAGTAGAGATGAAATAGAAATAAGATTATACCTCATGCATTTTGTTAAAATATTCTTCCTGGATAGTTTTGGTTAGTTCCTTCTCAAAAGTTTTAATTTTGTAACTGAATTATATATATCATGCCTTCAGTTTATTCATAAAAAAAACAAAGAGAGTGCATATTCTTATTATTAAATACTTCTCATTAATAATAAAAAATATTTATATTTATATTTATAAAATAATAATTAATAAGTAATGTTATGTTATTATTTAATTCATTTATTTAATTGCATTATTGATTTATTAATAAAGGTGGAGTAGCGAATCAGACCTCTATTTTCTTCTAACGAATCAACGATTTTTCTAAGTGGAGTAGTGAATCAGACCGCGTCCTTTTTTTCTTTCTTTCTTTTACGCGAATCAGTCTGGACTGACTTTCTTTGCTGCATAATTTCTTCTACTGAGCGTGAATTAAATCCAGAGGTAGACATTATTTCCATTCAAGGTTAAGCACAAGTATAAAATATCATTGGGTTTAAAAAAAAATTTGAATCTTCTTAGATCCGCCAATGCCCGTGCCCATGGATTCTCACTTTTTCAAAAGTGAGTTCCCATTCTCATCACATCCCATCCCGTGTAATCCCGTGACGTCCGAACATGCCCTAAAAGTGTATTTATTTATGTATATGACTTACATTTATAAGAGCATTTACATCCTGGTACCATTATAGTTTTCTCATATGATGTGACAGTTTCTAATCCAGTTTCAAGGATGTGGGAGAGTTTTTTATTTAGAAAATATGCTAGTAAAGTTTTTTATTAAAAAACTGTTTATAAACTCCATGCTGACCAAATGATTGGCTCAAATTATTTCTCATTTTTAATTTGTTGCTGACGTGGCTTAATAGAAACTCTAAAATTAATTTCAGAGATGTAAGAATTAGAAACTTTAGAGACTTTAATTTCTAAAAAGTAGTTAACAGTTATTTAAAAACTCATTTGAGTTGCTGAAACGTAAATGCTCTAAAAATAGTCTTCTCACATATCAGTAATTTTAGCAATTAAACTATAATAAATGTAAACCATCATCTTCATCTATATATTTGTTGCAATTTCAATTTATGAGAACTACTTAATATTTATATTTTGTATTTATAATTTTCATTTTGCAACTCTACGAGATTTTCACATCAATTTGTAAGACATGTTTTAATTAGAAAGAATATAAAAGTAGCAATTACTGTTAAATTATCAATAAGCGTCACATTACTGCAATAAGGGTTCACTTGCCTTAAATGTAACTTAAAAGCAAAGTCAACTTTATACCTTATGTTTTGCTAAAAGAGAATCAAACTAAATAGATGTAAATATTTTTTATGAGTAGCCACATGAGTGAATTCAGATTCAGTAAAGTACCGCATCTTGTAAAGTGAGATCTAAATCGTCCATTTTAATCTCACACGAATTTAAAAAAAAAGTCTGTACATTTAAAGCAGGTCTGTTTTAATTTGACTCGATCAAAAAAAAAAAAAAATACTAATTGCGCTCAAATAGCAGGTACAACAAAATTGGGCTTTCTTTCTTAATATGACTTGGTTGGGCTTCCAGTTAATTGGATTAGGTTTTTCTGTCTTGACTGGATAAGATTTGTGGATAGTTGACATCTTATTATTTTTATTTTTGAAAAGCTGTTACTAGGATAATATTTTGAATAAATTACGCGATGGATAAAGTGTTGGCAATTGTACCGGATAGGTTTTCTTCTCTTAAAGTCCCACAATTGTTAATTAAACAGGAAAGATTCTTTATATAATCAACCACAAAACTTATCTATTGCCTTCCCCGGTAGGCAGTGCTTGACAAAAGCATTTGGCAATATCAAAAACACAAATCAAATTGCTGATTGATAAATAGTTCACGTCATGTGAACTCAGCCATTTTGAAATTACAAAAGAATTTTTAACTGTACAAAATATATTATTAATAATTCACAGGTATCATGAAGAACACAGAAAAATTCATAAATTGGAAATAAATCCAGTCGAATTTTTAATTAATAATGTTTTTAACAGAATATATTATTAATAATTCACAAGTAATATCATGAGTCGATTTTTTAATTAACAAATATTTAGTTAACAAAAAATATTATTAATAAAAAGAGGAGGACCCAATTACATCATTTTATGGTGACACATCTTGTCAGTGTTGTCACCTTATTTTTGCAATTTCAAAGTCCAAACAGTTGACATGAACCGTTCAACATGATCTCCATATTTTAATATGGAGATGTAAAATTTGGTCTCCAAGTACATTTGTAAAATTTAAAAAATGAGAAATTTGGTTTTCAAGCATATTTTAATATGGAGATCATGTTGAACAGTTCAGATTGACTTTGGACTTTGAAATTACAAAAATAACTTGTAAACATATAGTTTCAAAATGTATCACTGTAAAATTGTGTAATTGAATTCCTCCTCCTAACTGCTCTAGATGTAGGGATTGATTACTGTTTGCTTGCTTAAAAACTATGTTTTGTATTAGGCGATTATTTCTACTACCTAGAAAACTTTGTAGCTACTTAGGTTTCAGCTTAATGATTCCAGGCTTGTCTGATGTCTGATTTGTATTTTACTTTCTCCTTTTGATGACTGGTGCATCGATCCATCATCAAATATATAAATTATTATCTTTTGATTTTGTAATGGAACAGGTGGATTTCACCCACTATTGTTAAAAATATATATATATATATATATATATATATATATTGATTTCAATATAGATATCATATTTTATTTGACCGATTAATATTTTAGCATATAATAATTTTTTGACGGATCAATATTTTTAATAATGAACGTCTTCAAGACTAAATTCTTTAAATTCAGTCTATTTGATTTATTATTCAGTTTAAATATTTTAGAATTTAATATGTGTCCTTTTCAGTTTAAAATATGGGTTGGGAGCAGGTCCGATGTCCTTTGACCGATCTCCTATCCAAAGAGCCTTTAATAATGTTCAATTTAGTAACTAAACAGATGTGGAAAGAAATACACAATTTTACCCTCTTATTATACAAAAGAGCCAACTTTTATTTTTTGTTTATTGTACTCCAGTTCTTAAAAAACTGGACATGTACAGTGCATCGATTCAAGGAAACTTTTAATTTGTTGAAAATATTTAATTATTTTGTGCTCTCGTTGAACTTCTACGTTCTACCAAGACATCAATTTATTCTTCAGATTATATGTTTAGTTTTTTTGAAAATATTTTTTATATCAATTTCATCCATATCTATAAGTACAAATTGATTTAAGTATCTATTTAAATATATAGATGTTAATTGCTGAAAGATTAAGAAACAATCAATAGCACAAGTTAGATTTATTATTTGTCATCTCCATCTTTAAATTTTTATTTATTTATTTATTTAAGAGGTAATGGAAACCTCCATTTATTCGGTGTTCATATTGGTGTTCAAATAAAGAAATAAATAATTTCCTTGTTTGATTTAGATGACATAAAAGGACAATTTTTTATTATAGTCTTATTCAATCGGACGATTAACAAACCCTTTGGATGAGATATGGTCCAAAGGGCATTGGACCTATTCCCAACCCTTAAAATATGTAGTTATGCGTTATTATTCCGCTTGTATGTTTAAAGAGGAGGGTTCAAACGCTTTAATTTTTTGTGCCTCGATCTATCATGTCTTCATTTTTTCTATTTTCTAATAATATTTTCTTAAAATTTTATGTCAAAATAAAATTATTAGATGTGATCTATATTATTTTCTCTACATGTACATAATTATTTTATTATTTTTATTATTTTATTTTTGTGTGAATCAATAAGTTGAAAATCAATGTCCAAAATTTATTCATATCAATGTATTTTTGCAAGCTCTTGATACCGGTCAAAACAAAATTAAAATGTCGTGATCTTTTACATGTACATAGAGAAAATAATATAGATCAAATCTAAACAGTTTATTTTGGTATTTGAGTTATACATTTTAAGTTGGTAACATTTAAAAGATAGAGACATGATGGAGACACAACAAAAAAAAGACATTAACCTTCCTCGAGTTTGAAATAGTGTTGTTCATGTTTTTAGTTTTAAATATTTTATTATTCACATCAAATACTTAAAAGAGTTTCAATCATAGTATTATCTTTATCTCCATTCCATTATTAAGCACGTTGATGTCCTGATCCGCCAACGGCTACGATTGAAAGATGAAATTTCAAAATTAATATGAGCCCTCCAATCAAATAATCTGTCTTATTTTGATTAAATACATCTTTTTTATGTGTAGAAGACTAAATTTAGTTAAAAACATACTCGCCACACATATTGCCACACAATACGTCACAATTAAATTTGAGCAAACTCGGCAACAATATATTTCTCTCCGTCCATCAAATATGTTTCCTTATTTTTCCTACTCAGCACCATTATATTTCTCCATGAAATATATTTCCTTATTTCTTCTTTTAGCAATATATTTCTCTGTTTTCTTATTTCCTTGTTTCCTTAATTCTCATTGTTTGTTTCTATACAAGATTCTCACGGCAGAATCAAAAAATCTAGAATATATTTTTCAATTTTGTTAACTATACAAATTACCCCCTCCCTGACCGGAGAAAATTAGGAGTTCACATTTACTTGGGTATGCATCTATGTTTTCTACTTTTGAGTTTAATTGTGGCTGATGAGTGATGATCTGTTACTTTTGAATAGGGAGAAGCAAGAGGATTGCAAGGATGATGGTATTTGGTTGAAGGAAAAATGGTCAATTGGGGAGGTATGCATTCTTAAAAATATTGGTGCTCTCAGCAGATTAAAAAGTGTGATTTGGATTTCTATTTTATTGTAATATATTTATTGATGAACCATATAAATTAGTGTGCAAGGATTAAAAAGTGTGATTTTTATTACTATTTCTATTCTATTTTATTGCAAATGATGGTATTCAATTTTTTTTCTATTATAAAAAAGGTTAAGTTTTGAATCAAAAGACGGGCAACTAAAAGAACATGTAATTAGTGTGCTTTTATTGGCTAATTTATCGAGTTGAAAGAAACAATGTCGAAAAACTATCTTTTCTTTAAATTTGCATAATTTGATGTTTGAGTATATCTTATATACTAGAATCTTCAAACTATCTTTTCTCCATTTACTATTTTTCATCTTATAGATATTGCAAATGGAATTTGTATGCATGAGTTGAGCAAAAGTTTAATGTTCAACATTATCTGTCAAGGAAAAGAATAAAACTACTGCTTGTTGATGCTGAGGTAACATATCTTTTATTTAAATTTATTTTTTTAATTCTTATACTTTTTGGCACAAGAAGATACATCTAAATATTTCTTCATTATCTCTTCTGATATTGTTGCCAACATTTAATATGCCTATTTATAGGCAAATTCTAGCAAGTTGACGACTTATTAAAACTGATTTATACACCAACTGAACGATTCATATCTGTATCCATGCAAATCTTCTAAATTGTGTTTGTACAAACTGCAAATTGTAAGCATCAAGTACAATTTACTCATAGTTTCCTTATTTAATTTATTTATTATTTAGTGTCAGAAAAAAAATCCTTAGATTCATTTTGTATAAATGTAATTGTTACATATTATGAATTAGAGAACTCTACTTTCATATTTTGTATGTTCATTTTTAAAAATGTTAGACTACATCCACACTGACAATAATACTTCAAGAAAATTTTTCATGTTATATTTGATCGTTTTTTTTTTCATTTGTTATTATTTTTTTAGTGTTATTTTTTAAGGTTAGCATTTGCTAACAATTGTATTAAAATAATATAAAAGTTTTTACAACTCCACACATCCTAGCTCCTATATACACTATGTTAAACTGAAAATAAAGCTTATTGTTATTTATTATTTGTCTCTCTATGCAATCTTAATGTTCAATCTTATATTATGTTCCGTTGCAACGCACGGGTACGATACTAGTTTTTATATTAAGCACGTAAATGTCCTGAACCGTCAACGGCTGTGATTAAAAGATGAAATTTTGAATTGATTATTAGCTCTTCGATCAAATAGTTTGTCTTTTTTTTTAATATATATTATATGTATCTTTTTGATGTTTTTTGATGTGTAGAAATTTAAATTTATTTTGATACGTACTCACCACAAGTTTATTAAGTCTGTCTTATTTTGGTCCTAATTTCGTTCCATTTTTTAAATGTCATTTAAGGAATTTTTGGATTGATTGATCATGTCTTCATTTCTTTCCATTTTTTATATCATATAAGGAATATTATTTGTTATTTAATGATCTCATTTAAGTAAACACAATTTTATTTTCTATTTTAATACACAAATACATATAAATCCTACAAAGAAGAGGATTTATACACAAATACATATAAATCCTACATATAAATCCTACTTCTTGCTATGGCTTTCTTAGTTCTGTTAGCGGATCTTTTTATTAGTTGAGCTATGTAATAATTATGGACCTTAGGTGGTGTTTAAATTCCTTTTCTTAGATAATTAGGATTCATTACAGGTTCACTTGAACAGGTAATGAACATTGTAAGTATTTTACTAGTATCAATATATTTCTTAGTGGAAAATTTCCACTAACCCTCAAAAAAAAAAAAAAATCCTACAAAGAAGAGGATAACCTTATATATAATAATAACAAGAGTCATAATATAATATGACAATAAAAGGTGTCATAACATGACAACAACTAATAATATAGAGAAAGAAGAGTAGAACTAGGGTGTTCTTAAGTTCACCAAGCCACTTTGTGAATTCAACTCTAAAATCTAATGGATTGGTTTCAAACAACGAATATGAACCGTTGAAACTCATTTACCTTACGAGTGATGTGTTTACATGCGAAAATTTTAACCTTTCGAATTAATTTAGTATAAAGTCAAGCGGTCAAGATTAAAAGGTTTATAAGTTAATTTTAATGCATCTATTTTTTGAATGTTTTTTTTACCACTTTACTCTATACAAATTAATTCTAAAATTTAAAATTTTCACATGTGTCATCATTCGTAAGGTAGATGGCTTTCAACGGTTCGGATTCGTTTTTTGAAACCAACCAATAGATTTTAGAGTTGAGTTCACAAAGTGGCTTGGTGAACTTAAAAACACCCTAGTTCTACTCGAGAAAGAAAATGTTATTCACTAGTAAAAGAAAAGTTCATGTATATATGTCATTAAAAAATGGATTTTATATTTGTATGAGAATATTGATCTATTTTTTTATTGTCGAATAATTATTCTTTGTTGATCTATTTTTTTATGAAAATATGAGATATTTTTGTTTTTTTATAATATATCTTCGTTACAATGCACACGGACACAATATTAGTTAGTGAATTACGGTAACATTTTACTTTGAAAACTGCACTTGACTCTAAAAAGGTAAAATGCAAAGTCAATTTCACTCGAAAATGAAAAATAAAAAAACTATAATTATCTAAAAGTCTTTTTCATGGTGGATGTATAGTAAGTATACATATACTATTTCCCTAACACGTTGGTGAAAATTAAAGATTCGGTCCGGTCAGCACTCAGCATCCAAAGTATGACCTGTTCTCTTATTAATTTAAAACAAAAAAAAGCATATACCCATACCCATACTCATATTTAATTCAATGCAATATCAAATTAAATTTCGGGTCAAATTCAGCTCCTCCAAAACAGAAATGATCGAGTCAAATTCACAACCTAACCGGTTCCCATAATTAAGCTCTAATATTAATTGGTTCAGCTCTTTCGACCGGAAAACCCATATCATAAACCAAAATCACAAAATTTAAAGTTAATTAAAATCCAAAATCAAACCATGCTTTATATCAAAAGCATATCCATTTGACATGTACAATTCGAAATTATATATCATGCCTCTCTAAATGCAAAATTAATGTCAATCTTCCCTTAAATACAATTCAAAGAAGCCGTAGGTTGATCTTTCTGAAACCTGACTGGTTCTCTTAAATCCAAAATTATCAACCGGATCAAATCCTCAATACCCAACAGATTTCCTATAAGAAATCCAATGCCCAAATTTAAAAGTTCTTTTTGCATAATATATCGATTCTTTTAAGGCAAATTCTTCTATGGGCATAAGGACCTATTTGTAAAATGAGCATATTTTCATTTTCAAAGTTCAAACAGTTGATCCGACCATTCAACATTTTCTCCATATTACAATGTACTTGGAGGTCAAATTTTACATTTTTTTGAATTTTTTTACTATTTATTAAGATGGGTACAAAATTCAATGGTCTGAATTTGACTAGTTTTGTAAAATACTTAATAAATAGTAAACAAATTCAGAAAAATGTAAAATTTGACCTCCAAGTACATTCTAATATGGAGATAATGTTGAACGGTCGGATCGACTGTTTGAACTTTGAAAATAAAAATATGCTCATTTTACAAATAGGTCCTTATGCCCATAGAAGCATCCCTCTTCTTTTAATTAGAGTTTCCTCTGATAAGGATCGATGTATCAATAAGGATCAAGTCAAGACTCATAAAACTCATTTTAAGTTCTACTCAAAAGGATCTTTAACATTCCAAAAATTTTGTATTCTTATTTCACATTTATTTGATTATTTGTGTTAGACTACTTTGTTATAATAATAAATTTAGGGTTTTTGTTAAAAAATCCACATCGTCTGAAAGCTACTTCCCACACTCTAAGCTCTTCTCCAAACTTGACTCATGTTCATAAGACAAAAACTTAACACAAGCAATCCAAAGAAACAAACACAAAGAAAACACTTATTAATATTCATAGTAGGTAACTAGTCCCTCCATCCACGCTTCTCTTCTTCAGACTTTTGGAGACCGATGAAAATCATCGTTGTTGTCAGAATCAACCTCCAATCAAGTGAGGTTCCATTATGACATTCTTGGGCAAAGTTTCAATTGAAACCAAGGCAAACCATTTCTATACTAGTATGATAATCTAAATAAGATAGAGATGAAAAGAAGACTGCAAGAATCTGAAATCTTGCATTAATCTAATTAGACGTAGGTTCCTTTGGCAAGGATCTGAAAAGAAGTTTAAATATGCTTTGATGAATTGGGAGACCATCTGTGTAGCCAAACAATTTGGAGGTCTTGGGGTTCTAGACTTGAATGAAATGAACATTGCATTAATGTTAAAATGGTGGTGGAAATATAAAAATGCAGAATATCAAGAGATGTGGAAATCCATGATTCAGTATAAGTATGGTACTCCCAATCACACACCATTATCTCCTTTTTGGGCTAGCATTGTTAACATATAGGAAATCTTAGTGTGACTTATATACCAGGAGTACATTCCCAAGTCAGATTCTGGTCTGACACCTGGTACTTGAATTGTTCTTTAGCTACAAGATATCCCTTTTCGTACCAGCTTTGTAGGAATAAAAATATTTTATTAGAGGAGGTCATTCACTCTCAGGGGACAAGATTAATTTACAGTAGAACTCTAGAAGTGGCAAATCTCATTGACTGGTTAGAAAATTTACAAATCATTAGTGTTACATCCTTTACTCATGATAGTGACACCTTGTCCTAGAGATGTGAACATTCAGGGAAGTTTTCTACCAAGTCTCTTTACAAATTTCATAATTTCAGAGGAACTTTGCCCATTTATCCCTGTTGTGGTGGACTTTACCAGTACCACCTAGAATAAGAGTATTTATGTGGCTTACTCAACATAACAAGATCCTTACCAAAAGCAACTTAGTAACCAAAGGATGGGGTGGGGATCAACAATGTTTACTATGTACTGAACCTGAAACAGTAGCACATCTATTTCTTAAATGTCATCTTCCTCAACAAATATGGTTCTGGTTAGGCAAAAGTCAAGAGATCATGCATACTTGGGTTCTTTCACACATATCATTAACTTTGCTATCCAATTATCTGCTGTGCAAAGATCTGGTTTTTAATTGTTTTAAGTGCATTATGCTGGACTATATGGAAACACAGAAATGATCTATGTTTCAATAGCAAATCTCCTAAAGCAGCTAGACATTTAATCATGCTGATAAAATCTATGGTTCTTTATTGGACAGGACATCTCACCTCCAATATACAGGCAGCAGCTGGTGAATGGCTTCCAGTGGTGGAGGGTGCAATACCTACATGCCTCTGAAGATGGTGGTCTACCAAGATCATGCAGAGCATCTTCCTCATGAATGAAGACCCAACATCAATCAAATTTTGTTTTTGCAATAGTTACCCTTAGCCCATTACTTTGTGGCTTAGTTAGCTCCAACTTAGCTTACTTTTGGTGTTTAGACAGCTCATGTGCTTGGATGCTATGTCTGTTCTATTTCTATACAAATTTCCTTTCATGTTATGAATGTGGATGACTCAGCCTAGCTTCTTGCTAGTTGAACTGGATTTTGTAATTATCTTATTTCAGAAATGAAATGGGCTCTTTTGCCTTTAAAAAAAAAGAATCTCAAACCTCAAAAGTCAAAATTCAATGAATTAAATGCCAGGAAGCAACAACGAAGAAAGAAAGATGCTAAGATGACTATTTGGATTAAGGAAAATCTGATCCCTATCCAAGTTCCCACCTCTTGGGGCCACAACAACGGCCGTAAAAAAGAACTCCATGTAGCAGAATTTTCTCCTTCCATCTTTACAAAATCAATCGTCCCATTCTTCAGATCCTAGCTTTATACTTAGTTGTAGGTCTACAAGAGGCACACTACATGGGTAGTCTAAGTAGCATGGACAACATCCAAAGTGGGACTGGAGGAGAGACTGCAAATTGAAAGAGAAGCCCTTCATCAAAATTGGGAACGAACAAAGTGCAAGAGGAAACATGAAATCAGAAGGGTATATTTGTCAATTTAAAATTAAAATAATTAAATAAAAAGTTAAATAAATAAAAGGGGATAGAAGAAAAAAATTTAAGTTTTTATGGGAATATTGAATATTATGTTGTTTTGATGGGAAAATTGGCTATTTTAGAATTTTGTATGGACACAGTAGAAAATTTCCCTTAAATTTAAAGGGAGAATTGAGAGAAGTTCGCTTTGCTTTCCGACATTTTTATTAATATCCAAAGTTAATTACAAATTAATAAATTTACTCATGATTCTCGAGTTTTTCCAAAAATGTCTAAACCGACCATAAAATGGCCGGTTTCCTCTTTTTTATTTTTATTTTTAAGAGACACTATGAAGAACAAGATAATGAAATCTAACACTGAAAATTCAAATAATGAAATCTAATAATGAAATCGAATTTTCAGTGTTAGATTTCATTATCTTGTTCTTCATAGTGTCTCTAAAAAGAAAAAAGAAAAATAAAAGAAAAGAGAAAACCGGCCATTTTATAGCCGGTTTGGACATTTTTGGAAAAACTCTGGGAATCATGAGTAAATTTATTAATTTGTAATTAACTTTGGATATTAATAAAAATGTCGGCTTTGCTTTGTACTATGGGAATAAAATCTTTTAATAAGCCAAAGGATTCATTGGTTGTCTTAGTTGGTAATTATTCATTTTGTCCATCAGCAATATTAATATTATCCTTTTAAGTTTTATACATCAAAGATCCACACTCTTTTAGCCTTAAGCGTATTGATCTTAATAAAATTTATAATATACAACACATAATTTTACATTTAAGTCGGGAAACTACAATATCCAGAACTTTGGAGTTCTTGAAATGAACTGAAAGCTGATAAACTATAATTCACTTTGAAAAACACACACACAGACACAAAAATCAAATGTGAAAAGGCATTAATGGCAGGGGAGATGGAGCTGCCGGTACATAATTAGCAGGCTCCGCGTACACATATATATGGTAAACATCTCTAATTCATGCATGAACCTTTCTATATAATTTTCCATTAACGGTAAAGAAAAAGGCTGTAGACATCTCTTCTGATTTGTGTGGTAGCTTGACGATTGCTAGGAGATAATTCATATTTGGTAGCGCCGCTGGCACATCTCTTGACGTGTACGTGAGAACCAGGATTTAAATGCATCTTTTTCTCTCACGTAATTTGCCTCCAACTTAATTTCTTCACGCAACAGACCATTTTACCACTTTCGTTTTTCCATTGAACCCTATTGTTTTTTAGTACTTCTTAAATTAATATATTGGAGTCGGTCAAATAATTTATAGAGAAATCACATATTGGAAAAAGGGTTCTTGGAACAAAGCAACTTCTTAAGAACAATTATCTAGGCACGTTCACCCAATTAAAACTTGTACAATTTTTTTTAACATTATAATAAGTTTCAAATATTGTGTTATTTATTTCGGTTCAAGTAGAATATGACAAATGGGATAAGTGCTGACGACATGTCATCAAATTAACAAAAATTAGTCAATAACTTCCCAAAATAATTTATTATTAATCTATAATTCTATATATGGATAACATTATCATTTGCAACTTGATCAAAGAACCTTATTCAATAACTTCTCGAAATAATTTCATCAAATTATTTGCAACTTGTGCTCAATTTTGACTGAACTGTTAATAAACAAATCTGGACTGTCGGTGCGGACTTAAATTAAAAACATAGTTGTTCATCATCATTTAAATCATAAATATAGAAAGAATTTGTGATTAGGTTTGTTATTTTTTTTTAGAATTAAATTGGGTGTCACGATGACATAGCTTGTCAATAAATAAAAAGACCATATATATGTCCATATATTAATTATACAAAAACACAATAACAGCTCAACAACTTATTATTATTATTATTATTTTTTTAAAGAGACTAAAAAGCCCATTTCATTACTGAAACAGAATAATTACATGCATCTGTCTAACATGGCTATATATCCCTGATCACATCCAAAAACCAAAAGCTTGATTAAACATCCAAGCAAGCAACAGAGTAACCATATTCTAGTATTAGCTAAAGTCCAAAAGTATGTTATTAGTCGCATTTAAATTTAATTTAACAGAACAAAGTTGCAACGTGAACTCACAAGGAAGCACATGTATTTGAATCTTGTATATATAATATACCTATAATATCTAATATCTAATGTAATATATGCACACATCACTGTTATAGGTTAGAACGTGTTGCAAAAGCGAATATCCCTATCCAAAATGCGCACCAAAACTAGGTTTATAAATAAAGGGTCCAATAGAACTGGTGACCCACCCATTGGCCATACAAGTTTAATTTGAAAGAAATCATGAAGCCTCTTTTTCTTTTGTCTCTGTCTCTTCTGGCAGTTGTTTCTTCTGCTAAAGATTTTGATTTCTTCTACTTTGTTCAACAGGTTAGCAACAGTACATATTTGTCCCTTTTTATTTGGCAAATATAACAACAGGAACACATCATATTTCTATTTTTAATTTCTGAGTTTTGTTCATGAGAAAAAGAAACTAAATGATAATTAATTTACATGTATGCCTCAGCTTCCCAACTATATTATTTGGCTGTTTGTAATACCTGATTTTTCTCTAGTTGCATTCCCTTTCTGTCCATTGCTGTCTCCTAGGAAATTTATGAAATGCATTTTTCTGTTAAAAAAAGAATTAATATGTGCTTTTTAAAAGAGCAAAATTAGAAGCAAATTAATATATACTTATTTACAAGCATACAACACTAGTATAAAATATTATATTTTTTCATGCACTTTTAATTTGCACATAATTAATCTCTAATTAAAACTTCTTTTTTCTTTGCTTTTCAAAATATTTGGCGTGTGTAGTGGCCGGGATCATATTGCGATACAAAGAGAGCTTGCTGTTACCCGGTGACAGGAAAGCCTGATCCTATCTTCACCATCCATGGATTGTGGCCAAACTACAATGATGGTACCTACCCTTCAAACTGTGACCAGCAAAACGAATTTGATGCCAGAGAGGTATATATCTTCCTTTCTTATTTTTTCATTCGACTTCTGTTTATCCCGCAATCTCCTTCTTAACCCTGAATAGATAAAGAAGCTGCAGTACACCTCTGAACTTATTTAAGTTATGACCATGTAAAAGAAGGTACTTTCGGCAGAAGAATGATAGAACAAAATGGTGATCACTTGATATAATTTGTGAAATTGACCAATGCTTTAAAATCTGTACCAATGGCAACTTGTCGATCGATTCCTTTCATCACAGTATTAAAGCACGATTTTAGTGTAATCCTAGAGGGAATGTTTGTTCTCAAGTATAAATTACGAATGATAAATTAATCTTGCAGGCACATCTGTAAGATATTGTAAATTTTCTCTAACTCTTTACCTTAACCAATCAATTTCTCAAGCTTTACAAGCTTATAGAGTTTAGTACTTTTGCATTTGATATTTGAAATATGCTCAACTACCTTTGTAGTTGGAAATCAAGTTTCTAGATGACCATAGGTGAAGTTTCCCACCTTTTTACAAGGTGTTTTTTCTTGTTACAAATTTTGTGGGGTACGTAATTAATTTGATATCTAAGGTTTAGTTGGGGGCATATATGAGGTTTTTTTTTCTGTGCATCAACAAATTGAATTACAAGCTGGTCTGGCTTTTCTTAATATTTTTCTTAAAGCATTTCCTTTCAACTAAAATTGACTATATGAAAGTAACACGCAAACCAGTAATATGTGGTTCAAAATCCATTGCAATTACAATACAACACATTGAGTAAAGTTTACGTACCAAACTTGACCGGTGCAGTTTAGCATGTACCAGTGTATTGGTGTGTATATTATCGGTACAAGATTTTTTTCAAATTAGAATAAACCAAAAAGTTCAAAATGAAAAGGAGCACTGTTCGGGTGTTTTTTTTTTACAAAAAACAGCTCCACCGCACCGTTGGTTTGGTGAAGGAAGAAAATGATTTTATCCACGAAACGTTGAAAATGGTTATACCTTGTTAAAATTGTAGAAATAGGTCCACCGTACCAACGATTCGGTGAATAAAACCATTTTCTGTTCGGTGAAGCTGTTTTTTGTAAAAATCACCCGAGCACAACATTTATGTTTATTTCTAAATAAATAAATAAATCTCGGATCAGAACGGAACTTTTTTTTTAATAAAATAACTTAATTGAAGCCAAACGACAGATTTAAAATATGGTCAAGTTTAAGGAGTCTTGATTAGTATATTAAGTCATGGAAGTTAGTGCTAAATAATAATTGAGCATTTTCTGGAGCTAACTGGTCAAAATGATTCGTTTTTTGGAGTATATTCTCATACTACGAGGAATATTCATTTTTAGCCTTATTTTTCTCATCCAATCAATCCAACCACAAATACAAGAAAAAGAGGCGACCAACTTTTGCTCTAATATCCCAAAGTTTTTACAGCATATATAACGGTAACCAGTAACCAGAATTAATTAATCGTTCTCTATTAAATGAGTGCAGATAGAGGATTTGCAAAGGACAATGGAGGAGTACTGGCCCACATTGGCATGCCCGACCGGCAATGGACTCAAGTTTTGGGCCCATGAGTGGGACAAGCACGGCACCTGCACCGAGTCTACACTCGATCAGCACTCTTACTTTCTTTCTGCTCTCAATCTCTACAAAAAGGCCAACCTACTCAAAGCCCTCCAAGACGCCGGTACACACCCATATTTGCATTTTATTTTGTATCAGAATTAATGTTCTAGTATATATTTTAGGAAACCTAAACTATACATTGTTGATCATATATAATACTTATTTTGTTGGTAATTAAGACCTATATATTTATTGTGCATTTTTGTTTAGGGATTGAACCGGACGATCGTTTTTACAGCGTGGACAGCATAAAGCTTGCGATAAAAGAATCGGTCGGATTTACACCTGGTCTTGAGTGTAACAAGGATGGATCAGGTAACCAACAGCTTTCTGAGGTCTACCTTTGCGTCGACAAATCCGGTCAGAAATTCATCAACTGCCCGAATTTTCCCAGAATCTCATGCAGAAAGCAAGTCCAGTTCCCTTCATTCTAAGATGCATGCAAATTTGGTTTTCTTTTATTTGCTTCAATTCAATCTTTCTCTTAATTTTTTTTTTTTCTTTTTATCGCATGCTTAGGCCACTGTGGCAAATAATTGTTGTACACGTTTGATTTCTTTTGAAACTTCCCTTTTATGCAAATCGAAATATATTTTAAAATAAAAAAAAACAAGTTTATTCATGTCAATTCAGATTGAATTATTTTAATTGTGACCTATCGTGCATGCAACCTCTTTCGCTTGACCCAAATACAAGCAAATACTGGGCCGGGCCAAAATTTAGGCCCATTTATATCGGAAAATAACCTACCATGCTTTGTTATTACCTTTCAATTTTACGAGTGAAAAGGTCTAATATTAATTTTTTTTTTTTTTTTTGAAAGAAAGGCTTGTTAGTTCATTGTCATCGCTGAAAATTGTTAATTACAGACTCTGATTAGAACCACTAAACAACCACTGCCTCGCCACTAAAATATATCCAAAACAACATTTTTAAAGCAGTCTTCTATACTCCTCTCTATCTAGATAAAAGAAAACCTATCAAAAAGCTTTTAACTAATATCAACAGTGCACCGGTTTTTCTTCTATCTATATTATTACATCATATGTTTTGAGAACCACAATACACTAAGAACTTACAAACTCTAATCAAATGTTGCCATTTTGCTATCGTTGTAATACTAATGGGTACCTCTAAAATACAGAGAAGAAGATAAAGAGAGAGAGAGAGAGTAGAAATGAATGGTATTGTATTAAGTGAATCTTGATTATATTGCTTAATCTATTTATATTTTATACACTTTTGCACAAGTAAATTAACTGAATAATAAGAGAATCAGCCTTTGATCTAGTGATAAATTAAGATAATCTCTCCGTGTAGGAGGTCGCAAGTTCGAAATTAAATTTGAAAGAGACAATCATTTATAAATATTAAATAGTTAAATAGTTTGACCTCCAACCTTTACCTAAAAAAAACTGAACAACATTAACCTAAACCAAATGTAACAAAAAATAGTTATCTTCACGGTCATCACTCATCTGGCCTAATATTTCTAAAATTTTGTTAGTTACCACATTATTAATTCAAAATTAATATATTATCACTGAATGCATTAAAATTGAATTTTTACCACCCGCGCAAGCTGGACTGATACATCAAATTAGACTAGTGCGCCAGCCTAGGCTTGTGCACCAGCTTAATTTGATGCGCCAACTCATCTTGCGCATCAAATATGTACTTCTTTTAAATTCTGTTATTGTGTTTGACCAAATTAATATAAATAAAAGAAAGCAAAACATGCAATTAATGCAGAACTTCCGTTTGAAATGAATCAAGACAATTAATTTGAATAATAAATTTTTATTGTGTTTGACCGGTTCAATGAAATTTGGATGACAGCTTCCGTTTAGATGCTGCCGCGTGTGCACGCCACTCTGATATGGCATTTGCCATATTTTTGTTTGTTCTTTGGTTAGACTATTGTCTTTTGCTGTGGCAAACTGGCAATAGAAGAGAAAAACATTTGAAATCAAAACAAAGAGTCACAGAAGATCTGGCTATGGATCTCTCTCCTCTGCTCCTCTTTCATGGAGTGCGCCTGTACGGAGAACAGAACAAAAAAATAGAAAAAAGGGGGTTAATTTCTTATATACCCTCAAGTGTAAGTGCTTTTCTTATTTCTCCTTGTACTCTTCAAAATTTCTTATTTGCCATCTAACACATGTAAATATTTTTTATATACCCATCAGATCATTACTGTAAATTTAATTACAGTTATTCGCTTAAAGAAATATTATTCAATCTTACATCTAATACGAAATGACAAATATGCCCTCTTATTCCCCTTTACTTTTCAACTGCGCTGGATTTGGCAAAGCTCCATTATTTTCTGACTAAGCTCTTGCTTCTGTTCCAGCACGTTCTTTCTAGCCCAATTCCCACTTCTTTTTGCGCCTCTCCAGTTCCAATCCATTAGTTCTCCTACTCTCTTTCTTCACGCCTAAATATGTCATCTCTCTCTTTACTCCAAATTTCAATTTGCATGTCATCTTTCTCATTATTCAATTTCAATCTCTTCCTTTTATAAATGATTTCATTATCAAGTCCCAGCCCATGTGCCTTTGTGATCACTAAAACCCAAAATTTGAGATGCATAAATACTACACATTGTCAGAAATTATAAGTCATGGGGAAAGGGTAAAGAATTGCCGGTGACACAGATATAAAACGTTGGACTGGTACAAGGTGGTACGTATTTTGAAATGATGGATCTTATTGCAAATTTTGAAATGGTCTAGCCTTGGTTTTAAGTAGACTGGTACAACATGGTACAGATATAATAAGTTGAATCCTCTTAATTTAATCTTTGTTTTCATACTCATAATAAAAAAAAATTATCTAGATTGCGACAAATACGGCCACAGCCATGATGGATTTACACAACAAAAGAAAAATCAATCATGCTCATGATTCAATTTATCTTATGGAGAGAAAGATGCTCGTGCATATTTTTGTATCACTGACGATTAAAGAAACTCAGGCAGGCATTTGGCGTGGAGGACAGTAAAGAGTGCGAATCACATAAGAATCAGATTTTCACGCTATTAGTAGCTAAAGGAGTCAGGAATTGTAACAGAGAGATAGAGAGAGATTTTCACGCTATTATAGAAACAAATGAACTGTATTTCTTGATCAGTCTTTTCATTGTGTACACTGCTGTATTTAAAGAAGATTACATCAATGATCGATTATACCTAACTAAAAACTGTTACAGCTCTTAACTAATTCTGTTACAGTAAGCTTAACCAAACAGCTAGACCAGTTTGTTAAAGAAGATTACATCATTAATGTTAACAGCTCAAATGTATTGAGCTCTTTCTTGTTTTTTCATTTATGTTTACCCAACTCTCATGTAATCATATTTGTATCAATTAAATGAGGACTACTTTTGTATATATATTGCTGTTTTGGGTGATACTTGTTGCTGGCATGCTCAGATGCAATTCGTCGTATTCAAATAAAGTGAGATTTAAGGATTTTTTTATTATATAATAAAATAATGTGTGCAAGTCTGACAAAGAAATAAACACAAATGAAGGAAGAAGGAAATGCGGCAGGGGTATAACCGGAAATATAAATTTTAAAATGTATTAGTTAAATGTAAGGGTAAATAAGAAAGTATTGAAAGAGTTAAGAGATAAATACAATATATTGAAGTCTTAAGGGATAAATAAAAAAATTAGTAAGAGTTAGAGGGTATACAAAAAAATTGATCTAAAAAAAATTATGATGCGTTAGTCTGATCTGCGTACCAAGTTAGTGCTTAAGTTGGACTGATGTACCAGTCCAATTTGGTGTATCAGTAAAAACTTAGTTTTGATACATTGCCACTTATTTAGTGTAATGTATTAATTTTGATTTATTATGATGGTAACTACAAAAATTTCGGCCTAATATTAATTGCTTTCTTTGAATCTTGATCCTAAATTTCTAAAGAAATTAACATATATTAGTATCATCAATTCATGAGCTAGTGACAGGTTGGTTGGATCATTCATCAATTTGTCGCATTTATATGGTCCCGTCCATATTTGGGTGGCACGTGTTACTTAGATTCTCTATGATTGATGTAGCGCCAGTTCTGAGAGCATTTGGAGCACTATTGAACTCCGGCTTTCTAGGATACTGCAACTATTATGGAGTATTATAAGGCTTTAGATTGTGCACAAATTTAGGTTGATATTTCCGGAGATGATGACTCATCTCAAATTGTACAAACTTAAATGATTTCCCTTCTTCCCCCAAAAGTAAGCAAATAAATAAAGCAAGTAAGATAACAAGACATTCACAATAAATTAATATAACAAATTCGACAATATCTATCAATCAAGTAAAAAGTATTTTACAAGTACAAAAAAAGAACTAGATATATGAAGGGGCGGAATCAGCCGACATTTTTATTAATATCCAAAGTTTAATACAAATTATTAATTAT
Organism: Carex littledalei; assembly: GCA_011114355.1. NCBI lineage: Eukaryota > Viridiplantae > Streptophyta > Magnoliopsida > Poales > Cyperaceae > Carex > Carex littledalei. Next base: position 9,564 of record SWLB01000080.1, on the reverse strand, counting down.
GCCCAGAATCGGACCAATTATCGAAAAATACCCAAGCCGGCCAGAAAATGGCCGGCTTAGTCCCTCCCTAAGCCGGCCATTTTCTAGCCGACTTGGTACCTTTTTTTTTTTTTTACCCGCATTTCACCCTATATATACCCCCATTTTCTCTCTCCTTCTCACAACTCTCTCATCTCACAATCGGATTTGAGCTCTTCTTTGAGGTAATTTTTTTTATCTAATTTAATTTGTAATTTATTTATTTTAGGGTTTAGGTGTTAGAATTTAGATTATATTGTTGTAATTTATTGTAATTAGCTAAGTTGACCAATATTTAGTGTATTTTTGTCATTTTGACCATAATTAGGCTGATTAAGCGTAATTTTACCGAAATTAGCACAAATGACCAATATTTAGGGTATTTTGGCCTTTTTTATCATAATTAGGCTCATTAAGCGTAATTTCACCGAAATTAGTACAGATTACCAATATTTAGAGTATTTTGGCCTTTTTTTACCATAATTAGGCTAATTAAGCGTAATTTAGATTAATTAGCACAGTTGACCAATATTTAGAGTATTTTGGCATTTTTTACCATAATTAGGCTAATTAAACGTAATTTAGTGTAATTAGCACAGATGACCAATATTTAGTGTATTTTGGTTATTTTGACCATAATTAGCCTCATTAAGCGTAATTTTACCGAAATTAGCACAGATGACCAATATTTATGGTATTTTGGCCTTTTTTTTTACCATAATTAGGCTGATTAAGCGTAATTTAGTGTAATTAGCACAATTGATCAATATTTAGTGTATTTTGGTAACTTTGACCATAATTAGGCTGATTAAGCGTAATTTTACCGAAATTAGCACAGATGACCAATATTTAGAGTATTTTAGCATTTTTTTACCAAAACTAGGCTAATTAAGCGTAATTTAGTGTAATTAGCACAGTTGACCAATATTTAGGGTATTTTGGCCTTTTTTACCATAATTAGGCTAATTAAGCGTAATTTAGTGTAATTAGCACATATGACCAATATTTAGTGTATTTTGGTTATTTTGACCATAATTAGGCTGATTAAGCGTAATTTTACCGAAATTAGCACAGATGACCAATATTTAGGGTATTTTGGCCTTTTTTATCATAGTTAGGCTCATTAAGCGTAATTTCACCGAAATTATGTTATTTTAGACATCAGGATGCCTAGAGCACGGCCTACCCCGCTTCCAGTAGTGGACAAGCCGATCAGTACCAGCAGCACGGAGCACATTAGTCCTCTTCTGTGGATTCCCCACAGCGAGCACCGAGTCTCACTGGCTTCTCGTGAGGTACGTTCTTTTTCATAGATTTTCTTTAAATTTTGTTGGGTTTAAATTTTATTATGTTATCACCATGCGGATTACCTTTTTCAACGCAGGACACGGATCTTCTAGATGTGAAGTTGCGGTGCGTGCACATGAAGTACTACGATGTGATGGAGCCATACCTCGTCAACTTGGGTCTCTACCAGGTTGTGGACATCGTGCGGACCGAGAAAAGCATCATCAATGCATCTCTCATCGCTGGACTGGTGGAGCGATGGCGTCCCGAGACGCACACGTTTCACATGCCGTTCGGGGAGATGACGGTGACTCTCCAGGATGTGAGTGCTCTCTGGGGTTTGCCTATCCGTGGCACACCCGTCGGCGGCGTCTCTGACAACACCAGATTCGCAGGTTATGTCGAGGAGTTGTTGGGAGCTGAGCCTTCCTATGTCATTAGGGAACATGGGAGGTCGAAGTTCCATTTGCGGATGACGAGGTTACGGCAGCACTTCATCGCGGGTCTCTCGGCAGATTCCACCGAGCTGGAGATTCAGAGGTAAAATTTATAACTTGTTTGTACTAATCAATTTATAATACGATGATTATATTATAATTTTTATATGTTTTGTATTGCAGATATACACGGGGCTACGTGATGGACCTTTTTGGTTCTGTCATGTTTCCTGATTCCAGCGGTGACCAGATGCCGATGATGTATCTCCCGTTGCTGATGAACCTTGAGCGGCCGTCGACGTACAACTGGGGTGGGGCTGTCCTGGCATATCTCTACTCCCACCTGTGCCGTAGTAGTGAGGTAAGTTACCAACTCTTATTTTAGTGTAAATTATTTAATCAATCAATCCATCAAAATACACTGACGTGTAATGTTCTTGAAAATGCAGCCGAAAGCGAAGCAGATGTACGAGCTGGTACTCCTGCTTCAGCACTGGTCATGGTCACGACTACCGGTGGGCCGTCCTATCCCCAATGAGGTGCCGGATTGGGGAGATCCTTGTTTGTTTAGATGCCCGGCATACGCCAAGAAGTGGTACGGTTTCCACCACTACTTGGATCGGACCCACGGTGCTACCGTTGGGATCAGGCCTGTCCGGTCAGAGCTTCAGAGTTTGCCTTGTTGAGTGGATGCCGTACGACAAGTTGTACGCGGAGTACCTCTTGCCGGGGAATGTGTGTGACGAGCAGGAGCGGGCGATGTGGTTCTATCGAGGGCCACTCATACACTTCTGGACAGTGGAGCACCACTATCCAGATCGGGTGCTCCCCCAGTTTGGTCGAGCGGCGTTGATTCCTGCAGACCCACGGTTGCCGCTTTCCACGCACAGAGCCCTGCACAGGTAAGTCGTAGTCTATTGTATTTATTGTCAAATACATCAAATTACTTGATAGCTTTCTATTGCAACTAACGTCTTCCTTACAGCGTACACCACCGAGGGCGACTGGATAAGGACTGGAGCACCCATTTCGATCCATACTACAGGACTGCCCAGGATCCTCAGCAGACCCATTTCTATCATGAGCCAGATGGGATCATTCAGACCCAAGGAGATCCCCAGTTGAGGTACGATGTATGGTACATGCAGGTCTGCATGGCGAGTGTCTATCTGCAGGGTGATTACGGTGCCCATCTCCGCGACATGATCAAAACCAATGATGGTTACCATCCCAACGGCCATGCATGGGCTCGCCAGGTAAAGCACCTAAAACCACATAGTTTTGGTCTAACTTAGTAGTTCATCAAGGTTTGATCTGACATGCCAAATTTTTTTCAGCTTCTGGCCGCGATCAAGGAGTGCGGGCATGGGATTGCCATGCTGGGAAAGAAGAACTGGAGACGGCTTGGGTACCGTGTCCTCAAGAAGAATGCGAATGTGGTTGAGGATGCCGGACACGGTGGAAAGATCATCGGTATGCTGCGAGACGCCGGAGAGAACATCAACTGGCGTGAGATAATTCCGACCGAGCCCGACCCGAGCCCGGTTCTGCTAGATGATATGCCATCTTCCCCCGATTCGCATCCAGAGTGGGACTACCATAATTGGGTATTGTCCGGCATTGGGTGGACGGCATGGTACGACGAGCATGGACGTCCAGTGCAGCCTCATGTATGTCATACTTCAGTATCTGTCAGGTTTTAATAAATTTCTTCATTCAGATTGTTCGCTACAGATGCGCAACGCAAGTTTCGGTACGCTTGAGGGCGTACCTTTTAAAACCGCGTTTACACTTCACGAGTAAGGGTTGCAAGTGCACAACCCCTATCGAGTAGTATAATCGGGTATCGATCCACAGGGACGGGCAATTACTAGGTTAGAATCTACCTAACTCGATTAAAAACTAGAAGTGAGAAAGGTTGGGTTTGGTGTTTAATTTCCTAAAGGGTCAGATCTAACAATTCAAGAAGATGTAATAAAATGCTAGAAGAAATGTAAATTGTGTTTTGATTATGGATAAAAGGCGTTTCCAGGGTTTCAGACTTCATCTCTGATCTGCCTCTAGTGGTACGGCCCGTACCAAGTTGGTACGGCTAGGCCGTACTTCACTTGGTAAGGCAAGGCCGTACCACCCTGGTAAGACCCGTACTGGCTTCCCAGAACAGAACCTACCAGTTCGAGTGAATGCATTTCCTTGCTGGTACCTTGTGCTAAACTCTTTAGAAAGGTTCAATTGACCATACCTAAGGTTCCTAACCCTCAACCATCGTTTGTTGGATCAAGATCTAGGTTGGAATGCAATTGATTGCCTTTTAGGGATTTCTACACCTCAACTCTCGTGTGTTGGTACAGATCTACCCTAGCTGGTTGATTGGAGGTCTAAGGCACCCTCTAATCTGTCGATTAGAGGAGAATTCAACCTCTCGGCTTCAATTCGAACTATTCTACCCTAAGCATTTGATTTGGATGAGAGATTGAGATGATCACATGACCTTGATAGGTTCGATCTAAACCTAGAGGCACATCATACAACAATCACAGCAAGCAAAGCAAAAGATATCAAAGTAAATCACAATCAATCAAACTAAAGAGTTCATACAAGATATAAGTCAAAGAAAGTCAAAACAAATCAAGAATCAATCTCTAACCCTAGAAACTAAAAGAACTACTCACAGCACATAATCAGATCTAAAAATACAATAAGAGGGATAGAGATAGCCATGGATCGAAGGGATCGAGAGGAGGAAGCTAGATCCGTCGAGTTTCGCCTCTTCCTCTTCCTTCCTTCTTGCTCTCAGCTCCTTAGCTCTCTTTCTCTCTCTTACTGTGCTCTCCAATGGATCTGGAATGGAATGGATCTCGAAATTGGAGAGTTCCCCGCTTTAAATAGCCTCTGCCAAAATTTGAATCTGTCAGGCCGCCTTTATGTACGGCCCGTACCAAAGTGGTACGGCCTGGCCGTACCAGGCGTGAAGAGCTGAAAAATGGCTAAGTCTGGTAAGACCCGTACCAAGCCTGGTAAGGGTCGTACCTCATCATCTGAATCGCCGTTTCTTCGTGTGTTTTGCTCCAAACCTGCAGAAAACAAACAAACACTCAGCAGTACCAAATTCTAAAGATATATCGATGAAATGCACATGATTCTGGTGAATTATGGCACGAATCTGGTACTAAAACAGGCCTAAAATAGACTAAATATGCGAGGTATCACAGATCAAATTTAATAATTTATGTGTATGATTGCAGGGTCCAGCAGAGATGCCACCACAGCCACCACCTGCGGAGACCGATACTTCTGAGTACGAGTCCCTCTCGTGCAGTCTCCAGGACTTCGGGGTATTCGATGAGAGTTTCATGTCGGCACCGGCATGGCCCCGATATGGCACAGAGATGCTGCATGATGGAGAGGCTAGTGGTAGCGGGTCTCATACTCAGCTGCCTTTGGGACTGGGTTTGCCGCATCTATCTTCGCTACACCTCCGCCAGTACCGACAGTCTCCACGGGCGATGCCAGATGGGATACTGCCGAGCAGATACTCAGGTCTGCCGATGCCCCAGATGAGCCCGAGAGAGACGAAGCCTGGCCGCGCTGGCGCCGGGCTAACGCCGGAGTACCGCCTCAGCGATATTCCCCCTCTCCATTTTAGTTGTATTTTTACTAGTTTTGTACTATTTATATTTGATATACTATTTATGTTTGGTATATTTGGATTATCCTATATTTCGGTTCTTGTGTATGTGTGTTTTTATGGTACTATTTTTATATTTTACAGATCAAAATAAATTATCATGATAATGCTAAACAGAAAATATTACAACATTAAAATAGTAGCACAACATAAAAAATAATATAGCGTATTTCAATTAATATAGCGTATTGTAATGTGATCAGAGTCAAAATAATGATGATTTACGTAGGGTTTTGGCTTAGGTTTTGCATATTTTCTCACACTTATGTTTAATTAATTAGAGAAAAAGGCTACCGTCACCCTTCTTTATGTTTTATTACAGAAAATAGGTTTTGGGACTATTTTACACCAAATGGAGCTAGAATCAGGTCAATTGGATCAGCGACGCTCATCGACTAAGTCCCTGTTACAGCCTGTATTGCCTAATACGGACCAGGCCTAGCACAGACCAGGAGATAGCGCTGGAAGCATTAAACCCTAACCGTCAAGGACCTAATACGGACCGTATCACCTGATACGGCCCGTATCCGAAGGCATCTCTTGGGGAATAACTGCCGACAGCTGTTTCCAGATCAGTTTCTTAGCCCCTACTCAACCTCTACACGTCCCTCCACTCCTATATAAGGCCCCTGGGCAGAAGGAATAATCATCTTTGTAATTAGGGTTAGATTTGATTAAAGTGAGAAGAGAGGAGTGCCTGTAACAATGCCGTTCCGCGGCTAAGTTTCTTTTCTTAGGGCTAGGCAGTAAACCTTGTTACTCTTGATGTTTTGATATATATATTTCTGTTGATTATGATTTCTTGTTGTTGTACTAAAATGCTTTTGTGATTTACTATCTCTTCATCTAATTTCAATGATCTAGTTTGAGTCCGTTAGGGTAGTGACAGTACTTTAATGGTAAGAGAAACTATTTGTATGAATTAGCCTCGTTGAGATTTATTAGGTTTATGTGAAGAAAACCTTAGCGGGGAAACTATAAACCAGACCAACAAAACGCGTACCAAATTCTATCACTTGCGTAAAGTAAATCGCAGTGATCTGTGTAGTAATTTGGGGTATTTGAGAGATCAGACATTTGTGTAAGGTAAATCGCAGTGTCCTATGTAGAATCTCGGTGAAAGATCTGTCATTCTTGCGTAACATAAATCGCAGTGACCTATGTGGTATCTTTCATTAAACAACAATAGGAAATCAGACGTAACAGGAATATATTGTCAAGGCGGATTGAGTGGCAATGGTGTACCGAAACCCTAGGAATCATCATCTCTATCTTTATTTTAATTACTTTTAATTGCTTCCTAATTTACATTGATCAAAACAACATATCTCAATTTTCAGATTTCGTCTAGCCTTTCGAAAGATTGTGATTCGATCGCTCAAAGCATTGAACCAATATTCCCTGTGGATCGACCTCGAACATACTACTCGATAGGATTGTGCGCTTGCAGTCCGAACCGATAGCATTCACGAGTTTATAAATATTAAAAGAAACATTGCTCTCTTTTGAGTGATCATAATGTAATGTAATGTAATTTAGTGTAATTTAACATATTATAGTGTTATTCAATATAATTTCAATTAATATAGCGTATTTTAGTATAAATATGCTAATTATATCAAAAGAAGTAATATAACAAAAAATTTAAACAAAAAATTTCAAATTTTCAGTGTTAAATTTCAATATTTTGATCTTCATAGTGTCTCTCTTTAAAAAAAAAACAAAAAACAAAAAAAAAAGGTACCAAGCCGGCCAGAAAATGGCCGGCTTGGGTATTTTTCGATAATTGGTCCGATTCTGGACATAATTAATAATTTGTATTAAACTTTGGATATTAATAAAAATGTCGGCGGAACCAGAAAATTGAGATAGAAATTAGATAAATAAGTGTTTTGTAATGTATTTTTATGAAGAGACTAATAGTATTTTTTGCAAAAATTTAAAAATTTAAAGGACAAAAGTGAAAAATTTCAAGTTGTAGGATTCTCTGGGTGGGGTTTTTGTATAAACGGCTTTGGACAAAGTTTCATCCAAAGTCTGACCTAAATCGTCTGATTTGCATCAAAATTCGTATAAATATTTAGATTCAAGGAACCATTTAAATTTATTAAGTTTTAAATATGTTTGCACAAATCTTAATGCAAATCGGACGTTTAAGCTTGACTTTGGATGAGACTTTATCCAAAGCCCTTTGAACAAAACCCAATCCCTTCTCTTCTACCTAATTCCAGCCCTGTAGATATGTTATTAGCCTTATAGACTTATTGTTTACTAAATTAGAAGGTATACATATATTGTTGACCGTATAATTAATTGTTTATTAAATTCCATACAATTTGGTTCTTATAAAAATTTATTCAAAATTTATTATATTTCACAATTGAATATATATATATTTCTTCTAAAATTATAAATATAATATTTATCTATCTAAACATGATAATTCGTGTATTTAATAACGACGTAGTAAACATTTTTATATATGCCTAATTGTTTACAAAGAGTGAGAATAAATTGTTTACAAAGAGGGATCTATTAATCCAGCACAACTTAATATATATGCCTAATTTGAGTTTAATATTTTTAAATCCTAGTTAATTTGACATATATGAATCTAATTGTATAACTTTAATATAATTCTTTTGAACAAAGAAAACTCTTGATATTTTCAATATTTGCTTGGATACAATTAGAGCTTTTACATTGAAAATGGTATAGAATTATGGTACTCATATTTTTTTTATCTTTCTAAACACTTAATTCTGTATTTTGAGAAGGGTTTACATAAAATTCCGCCAGGAATATTGAGTGATAATAAACGGATATTCTTCTCAATTAATTCCTTGGACCGGGTCCGTTTTATTTTCCCGAAGAAGGCAGCTGTAGCATTTGCCAGATGTCCTATTGCTTATATTATATATCCAATTATATCATCTCCAAGAAAGAGATACCAGATATGGACGGAAAGATTTAAACCTTTTTTTTTATTAGTGCATGATTAGGCATTTATTTATTTATTTTGGCGTCTTGCTGGAACTTGGAAGCAAGCAGACATTGAAGAGGGTTCACTCACCAGGTAATTGCCAGCTAAAGGCCTCCAGGCTGGACACGTATCCTTTCCATTATTGTAAAAGATTTCCTTCACTTTACAGTTTGAGATTAACTCTCAGATGCTTTGAGATTTGGACTAGCACGGGACAGTATTATTATGCTTTGAGATTCGTGCCAAGTTAAAAAGAACGGTCTAGATCCAGTAATTGTAAAAGATTCCCTATTACGGTACTGGGGAGGATGTGAATTCCTCCATGCTAGGGCTGCAAAAAAAAATCGTAGTTCGTGATTTGAAAAAAATTCTAGGTTATTCAAAATTAGTGTTTTTATCGATTTAAAACAAAATAGTAATTTTTTAAAAAAAAAAATTTAGCCTGCAAGTACGTTTTGATTTGAAAATCACGCTTTTAGATCGACTATTTAAACTTTGAAAATAAATATATTAATCTATAGTACAGACTAATTCGCGCTATGAGTAGTACCATAACCTCACTAAAAAAATTATAATTTGAAAGTTTGACATTTGAAATGTGATTTATACTTACGATACATATTACACACAAGAAAAATGATAATAAATTATATGAAATTTGATACTCATTCAATCTACAAGGTTAACAATACGTCTATACTTTTTCAAATTTAATAACTTTTACTTGATATAGAAGCTGTTATTAAAATTATTACATTAATCGATCCACCCATAAATATAAGAGGGATGCTTCTATGCACCTAAGGATCTATTTGAAAATGAGCATATTTTCATTTTCAAAGTTCAAACAGTCGATCCGACCGTTCAACATATCTCCATATTAAAATGTACTTGGAGGTCAAATTTTACATTTTTTTTCAATTTTTTTACTATTTATTAAGTATTTTACAAAACTAGTCAAATTCAGACCATTGAATTTTGTACCCATCTTAATAAATAGTAAAAAATTCAAAAAAATGTAAAATTTGACCTCCAAGTACATTTTAATATGGAGATAATGTTGAACGGTCGGATCGACTGTTTGAACTTTGAAAATGAAAATATGCTCATTTTACAAATAGGTCCTTAGATGCATAGAAGAATTTGCCTAA
>SWLB01000078.1:0-50000 GCA_011114355.1 Carex littledalei | reverse complement strand
AAGAGTAATAAAAATGAGTTATAATGGTTGAGCTGTATAGTTCCTATTATAATCTCCTTGATACGGGACCTATGTTGCACAAATAAGTTCTAAATGATCTCTTCATGCATAAATGCATATCATGTGTATAAAAGGCACAATATAAAGAGATCAAATAGACATTTGTGCAAAATAGTGAAGGAATGAGATTCAAATTGCAAATAGATGTCAACCATGTTGAAAATATCATTTGTATATTTGAATCAATGACTTCTTGATGATTTGTCCCTTTGTCAAGTGAGATTATACAAAAATACAATTTCAAACAAAATCAGGGGCATCCTTGCATAAAATCACATTTTGGCAAATTTTTGATGTTTAAAATGACATTATGATGAACTTTGGAGTTTTGGATTTTTCTCCTTTTCCTCCTTCTCTTTGTTTACACCAACTTGTAGCCTAAAAGCTACTCAAACTTGTTAGAACTCAAAACCAGTCATGGTAAAGGTTTTCCATAGCTCCTGGTACCAGCCAATGAACAGTACCAGCACCAAAATCCAAAGCATGTACCATTGGTACAAGAAAAGCACTCAAAAGTGCCAAAATGACCTCTGCTGGTAAATGGCACAATCTGAACTGATATAAGGACCAAAATGAAAAATGGACATCACCATCAAATAGAGGACTTCAAAACACATAAAATTGACACAAACTTTGCATTTTTCTGATCTTATTTCGAATTGATATGAATTTTCAAAGTTCATGTTTAAAAAACAGAAAAATCAGTAATAAGCTGCTGCTGGTAAAATGAACATTACAAGTTGGTTAAAAATCCAAATCAGAAAATCAATATCATGTTTAGATAGAAAACTTCAAAATACATGAAATAGACATTAACTTTACATTTTTCTGACCTTGTTTCAATTTATTATGAATTTTCAAAGTTCAGCTTGTTAAAAATGAAAATCCAGCAACTAAAACAGAAAAATTACCCTAATGCCCTCTGACCTAAAAAAATACATTAAAAATGGAAATAAAATTCCAAAAATCATGAAAATTCACACAAATGTCCTTTAACATGTCTTTGTGACTCTATGATAAAAATTACATATGTCTTTAATCAAATTAACAAAGAAAATGTAAATTCAAGGCTAACAGTACATGAACTTCATGTTATGCCTAAATCCAAAAATCAATTTAAAAACAAATTGAGCCCTCTGTGATCTTTGGTACGCTCCTACAAGCTTACAGGAACATGTCTAAACCTCCAATCATGATCAGAGTTGATGAATCCAGAATTGACGTCATATTGGTATCATACCGAGGAGTCCAAGTTTCAAATTATATTCAAAGTTTGATTAAACTCCGAATTGACATTGTAAATGGTTCATACATAATAAGACGACGCCCTTCACATAGTTATGAAGAAGAAAACAAAGGAAAACAAAGAAATCGGCTCAATTCTTCAGCTGGTACCGATAATGGCAACGCAGGAGAAAGTCGTCACCTTCGGTGACTGGCGATCGCCGACTACAGGTGTAATAAGCTCAAGAGGCCAAGGCGATCTGAATGCCACCTTCCTCCCATTCTGCCGTGACCGGAGCTCAGCCGGAAGTCAGAGCCCTAGGCTCGTGAAACCCTGATTCATATCTGGGGTAACACGAACTTCAAACCAGTGTCTACCTTTTGATTTCGGCGCCAAGATGGAAAGTTCAAACAGAATTCCGGATCTCAAAGCATCGGACAATCCAACGTCTCAGAGTGAAGTCTGATAGTTAATGGTTCACTACCATGGGGACCCACACGTCATATTAAACAAAGCCACATGGCCGAATCTCAAAGCCCAACGTCAATTTAAAGCCTCCACACAAATCTCAAAGTCCCAAGCCCAAATCTCAAAGCCCAATTTTAAATCAAATGCTCAGCACAAATCCCAAAGCCCAATATGCGAATCTTAAAGCCCAAATGATCAATAAAACAATTAAATCAAAACCCTTTTACAAACAGAGCCTTTTGAATAAATAAGCCCCTAACAGAAAAATAAATATTTACAAATAGGTCCTTCCCAGTCCTTTTCAAGTATAACTTTTTCATCTTAAGTCCAAATCGACTCAAACCACCTCCAAATAAACCCAAATTGAATTCTTCATGTTTCTAAATCAAAATTGAACATGTCCAAGCATCAGCCAAACCCTTAAATGACCAAAATACCCTTTCTTCAAAATTAAATGATTTCATTTCTTAAATAATCAACAAAATATGAATAGATATGCCATAAATCAAATATAAATAAACAATGTATATAAACTTCTCAAATATCCAAATTCTTATTTCAAAAATATGACAAATATTATTTTAATATGAAATCACACACACACACACACACACACACACATGTCCAAACCAAGAGACTCAAGTCAAAAACCAAAGTCAATACATGAGCCCCCTTTTAGCCCCTTTATTCAATTCACAACAAATAGGTACAAATCCTGGAATGATCGAGGTATTCAGTATGGCTTGGAAGGGTCATCTGATGTAATTAACAGCGGGGGCTTGCGCCCGCTGGGAGTTAAACGTCCCCACAATCAATAAACTCTCTCGATAGACTGATCATGAACAGTAGGTCTGTCGAGGGTGAACCGAAGGAATTGTAGAAAGAAAATAAATGTTTCAAGTTCGATGTTCTCTCTCATGTCTTGAAAGCTGAGAGCATTGAACCCTGAGGCATTTAACACATGCACACACCTTCCACCTGCTGTGCAACTTTCTACGCCCTACAGTTATGCTGGACTGAAAAAAACAATTTATCAGTTTCTTCTTCTATGAAGATATAATTGCAATCTACCCCAATAATTTACACAGTTAAATTTAGCCCAATAAACAACACCTAATGATTTACACAAATTGTATTTCACAGTTCATTGTCAATGAACCGTACTTGACAGTTCAATTTCACAGTTCAATTGCAATCAACCATACTTCACGGTTCAATTTGAAAGTTCAATGTGGATCAACCACCTTTTCACAGATAAACATAAAAAAATAACGGGTGAAACCCTAGATATAGTAGCAATCTTACAATGTTGTCTGTCAAATCAGGTGGTAGCACATCAGACAATGGCGTAAAGGCTGGTGCTGGAATGGTAACACGAGCCCCCGGTTTTGGCAGAGATTACACAGCTGTGGCAATAGGCCCTGATAGGTCGCTACCCCCCGTCAGAGACCGTGTGGAGGTTCGACGGTTGATGTTTGGTTTCCCATTCGGTTTCCGCAAACTGGGATCAGAAGGGGAAGTTGCTGCCAAGGTCGCTGGCGGTTTCGGAGAAGGCGTCTCTGCCTGGGTTGGCGGTTGCGGAGGGTGCGTCATTGCCTGGGTTGGCGGCGGTTGCGGAGCAGGCGTCGCTGCCTGGGTCGGTGGCGGTGCAGGATCAATACTGGGATTGAGCCGCTTGGATTTCCGGCGCTGGACATTGTCAGTCCCGGCCATGATTGCCTGTGACAGTTAAATTTGTTTAGGTAGAGTGATAGAATTAAGAATGAAGACTTAGCATGATTCAATTAATGTTATAGTGTGCAAAGACTTAAATACCCTTCTTTATCAAATATTTTTCTTATCTTCTAAAGTAGTCATGTTCTCCAACAAAGTACAAATAATTTGATTTACTGGTAAATTAAAAGAACAAGTTAGAAGCAGAGGTGCTGGTACAAATAATTGAGCATCTCCTGGTTGAACAAATTTATTGATGAATTGTACTTTTCCAAAGAACAAAATTATTGATGAAGGAACAACATTTTTGCAGGTGCTGTTTAATTAGTAAGATCAGGCCAATCATGTGCCCAAGACCAATCCAAATTAACTAATTTAGTTTTCATTTAAGCTTTCCCTTTTCTATGGTACTGATCGCAATATTATTTCTGATATAGTAGCAAATGGTACAAGAGTGAGTGAAGTAAAAAATTGACTAAATTGTCTTAGAGTTGAAACCTTGAGTTCTTGACACACTGAAATTTTTAGCTTAGTGACTCACAGAAATGGTCATGTAATTGCTGTTACAAAGTCAGAACTCAAAATACAAGCTAATCACCATTTAATTTACTCTCTTCTCGACCTAAGAAAACACCGAATTAATAGAAGAAGTGCAAAATCATCTTGAAAATGGAGTAAAATGTACTGGGAACAAAATAGACATATCAAATGAGTTAATCACCTTAATTTTGTGCTGTCCCAAATGTACATCTCTAAATTTATCAAAAATTTACAAAAGGGGCCAATCATGTGTTGGTACCGAACTTGCAATACATCATGATTTCTGAAGATTTGAAATATACATACTCTATCACTTCCATATATGCTGACTGTATACTATCTATCACTTACAAAGGAGTAAATTGCGCTGGTACAATATATAATTCTATCACTTTTTATTCCTAATATTTCATGTCTTTACATAATGCTAATAATTAAGAAAAATATTTAGGCGATAGACAATAGATCTTTATTGTTACCATAGTTAGGCTACAATACTATGCATAGCGCACACTGGTATGTACTATGATTTCATATCTTTACCTTGGATGTTCAACCAGTTGCTTGGAACTGCTAAACATGATCTCTATGTGAAAATTTACTTGGTGACTAAATTTAATATTTTGTAGAATTTTTTTACTATGTTTTTGAGATAGGTAGAAAAATACTACTTTCGAATGGCCCTGAATCTTTACATCAAGTGATTTTCTACCAATCTAAAAAAGTAGTAATTTTTTTTTATGAGAAATATAAAATTTGATCTCCATAGACATTCTCATATAGTGATCATGTTGAACAGTCTAGATGAATTGTTTGAATTTTAAAAATAAAAATATGAAGCCATAATACGTTATGCATAGGCTCGCTCTTGTTACCACTATTGCTATTATTGCACTAAATTGGTTCATGATTAATTCAAGCAAACCGACTCAATAACATCCATAAACTACACAATAATAATATTAAACTGAATAAAAAACACGTATGTTATTTGGTTTGATCTAAACTACTGTTAAAATTTTCAATTATACCCCTTTGCTATTATTCAATTCAATATTGAATGAAATTCTATTGAAATAGAACCTATAAATTGAATAATAACTCTAAAAAAGCTAAATACTAAAAATAATATTGATGGCAGCAACAACGAAATTATCTGTATATAAAATCCCAACAATAAATATCAGCATCTTGTCAATTTTCATTTAGTTTGTCTATTAATAAAAAAGTATACTAATTTAACAATTAGTTATTTACCCATCTAGAGTTAACTAATGTACTCTAGATGGGAAATATCAAAGTTCAGAGTCTATAATGAAAACTTAAAAAGTAAAACCCTAGATCGACGAAAACTTACTAGCTTTGTCTGTTTGATGCAGTCTCCCGCGATTGAGCGCGGTCTTGTCCAATACACACGGTCTCCGATCGGAGGAGCAGCCGCCGGCCTAGGGTTTGAGGTATGAGAGATCGGGGCAGGCATGGTGATAGAGAGAACGGCGGGCTTTCCTAGTTACAGCGTTCGAGAGAGGGGAGAGGAGAGGAGAGGGGGCTGGCGCCCTGGCGGTGCGTCTAACAGAGTAGTGAGAGGGAGTAGAGAGAGGAAAATGGTGCGAGTAGAGAGGGAGGGAAAGGGAAAAGTGCGAGTAGAGAAAGGGAGGCTGAGGGAGTTTCAAAAACGCTAAGTCCGGGGTATTGAAAGTTGAAACCCCTCTCCCTCGCATTTACTTGGACACACCTACTCGTGAATACGTATCCTCTGCATTAACGCACCGTTTGAGTTAATTTATGAACCGTACGATCAGAATTCGGACTTTAATATTAGTGCCGATCTCAATCGATAAATTTAAGATCTTAACTCAAAATTTGAGTTAATGCAGAGGATACGAATTCCCTACTCGTGGGATCGGGCCAAAAATGCGGTAAAGTAACGTTTATGTTAAAATCCAACCCGTTCAATGTTGCTCCGCACGAATCTTGAAGAGGAAATAAGCATCACATGACAGCGGATCTGAATATATGTATTATGTTACCTTAGAAACAAAAAAGCAGCTATCCCCGGACTACTAAATGGGGACATCCATTGCAAATCAGAGCTATTGATTGACTATCGGACGGCTCAGGGTTACAGCCAACCTATTTTGATGATGCATGTAGAGAAATTAATTTCAATAAATCGGAAAAAAAACATATTGACTTTTTTTAAATATTATGTACACAAATAATGCATATAATTGTAATTTTTATTAAATTCCCTTATTATTTGCATTTTAAAACATCTTGATTCCATGTGGACCGTTCGTTTTCGCATTAAATCTCAACGGTCGATTTGTGATAAAATCAACCTAATTTGGTTTTGAAGTGATCAAAGTAAAGAATTTAACTTAATGAAAAAGAGAAAATTTAAGTTTGGACCCGAATAGACTTCGATCTAACGATGAGTATTTATAGCCCTACGATGTTAAGGTATTTCGTCGGTTGGATGGATAGGGAAATTAGGATAAAATGTAATCAAACATTCCGATAATCAATAAAATTCGATAAATTTTTAAATGAACGGTTCCGATCGATCAACGGAGCACATATATACACGGGCCTTCATTAACTCGTACAACCATAGTTCATGTTACATGTTCATGTGTAGAGGATGTAATTGTTTTAGTGAAGACCATGTATATTCCTATATAGATCAACATTATGTGTCAAACCATTTACTAATGCAATACACATTCTGAATCATCAATTATTTTGTATATATCTCGAAATACAATTTATAATGGTTGTAATTCTTAAAATATGAGAAACATTTGATAAATTATTTACGTATTATTTAATTATCAACTAAATTCACAGTTACACATAATCAATACATAATATTGTTACTCCAATCTTTTTTACCAGAAACTCCCAATGAACGAAACGATTCATTAGTAATTGCTTTTATTTGTTTCGTTTTTCTTACCGTCATCAATCCATAAAATCCAAACACGTGAACGCGTCGCCATACATATATATATATATAAATTGAACCTCCTCATGACCTTGAAATGAAGAGCAACTAAAATTGGAATAAAAACAATACAACTTCATTTTTTATTAAAAAAAAACAAATAAATATTAATATCAAATATATTTCGAAATTACCTAAGTGAGGCATTAATTTCTTACTATAAAAATTAAACTGTGACAAAAGAAAATTCACAATTAAGTAACTCCCCATACATTCAAATTCAATTGATGCTTCTATGCACCTAAGGACTAATTTGTAAAATGAGCATATTTTAATTTTTAAAATTCAAACAGTTGATCCGACCGTTCAACATTATCTCCATATTAAAATGTACTTGGAGGTCAAATTTTACATTTTTTTTAATTATTTTACTATTTATTAAGTATTCTACAAAACTAGTCAAATTCTTACACAGTTAAATTTTGTACCCATCTTAATAAATAGTAAAAAAATTCAAAAAAATGTAAAATTTGACCTCCAAGTATATTTTAATATGGAGATAATGTTGAACGGTCGGATCGACTGTTTGAATTTTAAAAATTAAAATATGCTCATTTTACAAATTAGTCCTTAGGTGCATAGAAGAATTTGCCTTCAAAGATATTTACTATTTTGTTCATTTCAGTGGCAATGGGTGATATTTGGTACAAATATAGGAGTTTTGTTAACAGGGCATTAATGGCTATGCGCAGTGCACATATTATTCTCTTAGTTCAAGCTCCCACACTACAAGTGCCGAACATGAAGCAAAAACAGCTCTCCATTCAGCACAGCTAAATTAGGATTTCCCCCCAAATGGCCCCTGGGAAATTTCATTTTCCCCCCAAATATCTCCAATTCGCCTATAAGGTACCTCATACTATACATTGCCGACGTGTCTGTTGTTCTACTCGGGAGGGTGCACGTGTCCCGATCAAGTTTGCTTTAAGATTTGTATAGAACGCATCATATCGGTTGAGATTTGTCCCCCAACTTGAGTATATTGTGAGGTAACTCTGATGTAGTGAAGTCCAGACAGATGAAACCCCCCAAATGCCATTTCTATCGCACCCAAATTTCATTCCCACCAAAAACTAAGTTCTAGTCGCGCCTCCCTTTGGAGATGGTTTGTGAGGGATTTAGCGCTTACGATCTTGACGGCCTTTGTGGAAAATATCAGATCTGACGACATTTCATCACACTTTTAGCTCTATTTGTAAGTACATTGTTACTCTTAACTTTTCAGCAAATTTACTTTAGTCGAACTAGTTTCCTTAAATTCTGGCTTTGGGTTCAGAATTTAGGTGATTCTTTCCAGAATTTAGGTCAAATTGGAACCCCTAACTAGATTTTTTGGAATTATAGAGATTCTTGTCTTGATTTCCTTTCGACATTTTTTTATCTTTCTTGAAGTACCAAAAAGTAACAAATCCATGCTCAAGTAGTTGTCACTTATTGGACTGTAATTAAATACGAATTTAGCAATTATAGGATATTAGTAGTAATAGACTATTCCTACTAATAAAATACTCCTATCACACTTTTAGATCTGAAATGGTCATGTAATTCTCTGATTTTTCAATATATTCGAGAATATGAACCACTTGATTTAGTCAATAGTATATATCTCCTGCACTGCAACTTTTAGTTCCGATTTATGTCTATTTTATTTTATTCAATTCTTATTCAAGCAGTACAATATGTGGTGTAGGGAAAGAAAACTGGATATGGAAAGGAGGTGCAGGGAAAGAGGGAGAAGGAAAGGGGTAGAATTGTCATTTTATTTTCTTATTAATATTGATTTGTGTTTTTTATTGATTGAATTAAGAAATGGGGATATTTATAAATTAAGAGTGTTAAGATGGGGAAATAACTAATTTGAAAGTTTTGATGGGTAAATATCTAATTAATGAAGTTATGATGGGTATATATCTAAATTTCTCTTTAGTTAATTGTTTCCCGATTAATACCTCTCTGTTGTTTACCAAAACTTATAATTTTGAAATTAGCAAAGTTTTTTTCAATGATTGCCTGTGCTAGAGTTTATACACTGTCTCCATAGAGTTTGTACACTCTCTCATTATGTAAAAGACACGTGGTTGTAAACTTGCATGAATGTTGGTGTAGATGCCATCCATGTCAGTCCTTATGTCAATTCCCTCAATCAAATGTTGCACTTGATGTTGGCTGCCTAAAACTAACATGAATGTTTGCTGTTTATTTTGCAGGAGGTAGACAAAATTAAACATATGGCTCCCAGAAAATCTGCTCCGAAAAGAGCAAAAGCAGCAACATACAAAAAGAAAAAGCGCACGGTAGATGAACGTAATGAAATCGGGGAGAGTTCTATGGCTCCAATAGAAGGTGAAGTACAACCACCTAAGAAAAAGGGAAGAGGCCCTGGAATTGTGCGAGACGCGACCGAGGATGTCGAACAACGTCCAGAAATTTGGGTGGTTGGGAAAAAGGAGTTCACCTGTGCAGTCAAACCAAAAATCAAACCAAAGGATATCACCGCATCGATCACTAGGCTAGCTCTCAACTTCATGCCTGGACCAATAAGAAGTTATCACAGCTGGGACAAATCGTGGAAGGACATTTTCGAGAATGCGTTCTTGGTAATGCATTTTCTTTTTATTACTTTTGAAAATAGCGGGTGTAATTTGTGCCTAATATGTGCTCTAATCTGTGCTTTTTAGAACAAAACATACTACATCTAGGTAAGTGGCGTACTGCACAGCCTTCTCCTACACCGCATGATTTAAATTATTCAACGAAAAAGTTCAGCTTACTGACCAATATGCATGTCGGGTGTCGCTCCATTATTTCCAAATTTTACAGGAAAGATTCAGGTACCGGGCAGATCAAGATGTCAGCCTTTGCCGGACCGTTCTAGATGCCATTGCAGCCAAACGATACACTGAGGAGCTGAACAAAGCTAGAACTAAATGCATAAAGAAATTTGGAGATGATATCGATTCATGGAAGAGCATGGTTCCTCACTGGTGTCTTCAACCCTCCCATTGGGCTGGTCTCTGTGATATCTTTGACACTGAGGATTGGAAAGGCCTGAGCAAACAAAACAAAGAAAACCGCCTTGCATCTGGCTTTGCAGTCCCCCACTACGGTGGTTGTTCAAGCGCACACCAGCATCTTACCAAACTGGTAACTAGATGAACTGCACTTGTGTTAAAAATTTAAATCACTGTAAAATGTAGTCATTACTGTAGTCGTGAGCACTAATTTATTACTGTTTTTTCTTGTGGAGAAAACTCTGAAAAAGGGAGTGCCAACTATGAGGGAGCTCTACGTCCATCTTCACAGTAGAACTGCAGACGGGAAATCACCGGTGCTGGCCAAATACAACGAATTCGTGGAGAGTGCATCTGAACTCAATGGTAATGATGAGGGTACTGTCTCGCTGGAACCCATAGACTTCGACACCACCTCCTTGAAATTTACCACTGAGAAAGCAGAAAAAGTATTTGTAAGTTTTTTTTCGACATCACCTCCATGATAAGCATAATATTTCTAATTTCTCCTTTTATCTATTTAAGTTGTTGTTTAATTATTTTAACTAGTATTTGACAAATATATCCTTGTTCCTCTGACTTGACCTGGTCCATTGAAGAACCTCTGAAACAAAGGTCAAATTGAAGATTGGATGATCACCTTAGAAAATTTCATACAAATATTAACAATCTAATGTGATTATCAGAAATACAAGCTTGCATGGCAGAGGTCTCAATCGACCAGGTCAATTGGGCAAACACCATCCAATTTTAAATCAAAGAATATTGGCTTGGATTCTAAGAATATAGTTTGGATTTAATTCCTAATTTCCTATTTGATTCATTAAGTTTCCTATGCATTTTTATATCTTAATATCTTGTACCACTATGAAGGACAAAAAAAGAACAATTTGAACCAGTCCCTTGTTATTAATTGGATAGAGAAGGATTGATTTCAACGGACTCGGTACACAAATTGATCTATATTGGAAATATTTAAAAAACATAGGACTAAGTTTTAATGGGTTTTAATTTCAATCTAAATCTTTTGAGAAGATAAGAGCATACCTTGGGCAAAATCTATTGAACTCGAGAAACCTTGTTGCAGCAAAAACCTGAGCTCCAGAGTCTTGTCCCCAAGAGCCTTAAGTGCATGAAGCCTAGAATTAATATTTGGAGAATTGAATATAAGAAAATTCTATAAGCAACATGACAGCATTAGGATCCTAAACTTACCAAAGAGTTTCATCTATCAAACACTAAGACAAGTTTGCCCTTTTGAGAAAATTCATAATTATTAGTGTCATTTTCGCATCTTTCTCAAACCCTTAGCCTACAGTGAACAAATATTGCAAATAATGGTCAAGTATATTCATCCTGGATTCTAAGAATATAATTTAAATTTAATTCCCATTATCCTCTGTGCTAGAATGGTAGAATTGGGGAGTCAATCCAACAGCAGTACGCAGAACACTTCTAAGAAATCCCTAGTTATGCTGTTCATGATCCTAATTTATCATTTTCTAAGCATTCCAAAGGGCATTTATCTAAATGCAGTAATAGATATTGGAATCTCACTGAGATAATAGAGGAGAGTAGAAGCTGGTAACGGCTAAGGAGAAGTTCCTATCTCTTATTGGTCCTGTTAAAAATCGATGTTAAAAAAAAAAATTTAAGCATTTAGATCAGATTTGTCTTATTCTAAAAACTAATATATACAATAATATAAATCTCTTTTATATTATCGATTGCTATATTGCTTGTTTATTTCAAATCTTGCTTCTCATCATCTTTTAGGGAAGCAATATACAAGTTAAATTTTGACACTAAATATTGCTAAGTTAGCTTCTAGGGGTAAAGACACAGCACTACAGCAGGACTGACAGTAATGAAGCAAAACCAACTAGTTTCAGTTTTTTTATTATTAACTTTCCCCACTATTATGTTGGAGTTAAAACATGAAAATCTATCTAATTATTCTTTCTCAAACTACAGATTCTGATTACCTAAAAATAATGAACATATGCAACCTGAAGTTAAACTAATAATATGAATCAAAAAAAAGCCAAGTGAGAATGTACTGAGCTTGTTGTACACAGAGCATTGATGCAAATTTCAAAGTTGTATGCTCTAAAAAAATGAAATTAGAAGATTGGATAATATTGTACCTTGCAATCTCTCACTTGTGAGTTGTGACAAACCAAGCGGTGGGGCACTTAATTCAAAGTTGTATGTTGTCTGTATGTTATTGAATGGTTGTCGTATTTTACAGTGGGGCACTTAATTAGTTTACTATTTCCAACTCCCAAGCTAGGTATTTATCTTTATAATATAACCTTGGAAGTCGCTTCCAAGTTTCCAAAAAAAAAACTCCCAAGCTAGGTAAGCGCAATTATGATTAATAAAGTATGGTTTGAGCTTTTAATTAATATTCGCTCAGATCAATTAAAAGAAGGGAAGGGGAGAATTCTAAGAATCGTAACTTTTAGTTTTTAAACTTTATTGATGGTTAATTTTCTTAGTAATTTGAAATGTTTTTTTTTAACTTGGTAGTGACTAATTTGAAATGTCAAACTTTTATTTTTGATGTGGCTGCCTTGAGGTGTGTGAGAATATTTGCAACAATTCACTTGCTTTTTTTACTTTGAATTGGTATTTTGGTATTCTCTTATGTCATTGATATGTACTGGTACATCTTATTGTAATTTATGGACCTTCATGCAGTATTTTGAAGTAAGAATGTTTATTATGTAAAATGTGGCATTCATTCAGACTTAGACGAAAAATTAATAACTTGTTAGTATTTCAGGTTATAAGTTGTAAATTTGTTAAAAAACCAGCAGTTGAACTGATTCACCCACTGGTTCGACCAGTGAACTAGTGACCCGTAGTTCTACCGTGTCGATGTCCGGTCCGGTTCTAATAACATTACTATCAAGTGAGTACCAATAACTGTACAATACCAGTTTGGAAAAAACAAACATTACAATTTGGAAACAAAAATTTAGCAATAATATATATTTCTCGACTATTGCATATAATAGACAGATGTTACGGGTATGACGGCTCACGAGGACCATGCTGACGTGGATGAGGCTGACCTGTTTATGTCAGCGGTTGGCGGTAGCTACCATGGCCGGGTTAGAGGCTTTGGATGCGTCCTGGACCCGAAGTTGCCCAAAACAACTGGACGAGGACGGGTCACCCCTGCACAATCCGACCTTTCTGATGTCACAAATATTGGAAGCAAACGGATCTTCACCGATGATGTCCTAGTCGGAATGTTAAACGAACGTGATATGCGACTGGCCGAGGAAAGGCAAGAGAGGAAAAGAGAGCAAGAAAGATACAACATGCTCTTCACCAAATTATTCAGTCTGGTTGGACAGCAAAATCCAGCTGTACAGGTTAGTCCGACTATGCAAGAGTCTTCAATGTTATACTTCCACTCACTGCCTTTATTACAACTTGTATTTCTTTGGTCCTTTCGACATGCCAGTTTGTCCTTCGGCTGTTATAGTTCCATTCATATGCTTAGAATGCGAAAGGATGATCAATTGATAGTTTACTTTTATTTCCTTTTAACTATTCTTCAAATATCCATTTTCTTGCCAATCTCTTTACCACAACTTGTTCAATAGAGGACTGTGTAAGCATGATAAAAATATGGACTGTGTAAGCTTAATTAAGAGGGGACTGTGTAAGCCTAAGGTTTAACCTGATAGAAAAGGTTTTACCTCTAGACCTAATAGAAAAAGGTAAATCTATCCTATCGGTTATGTATTTCACACAAATGGAACAAAGCCGGCAACATTTTCAATAGGTTCTTGAGAGCCCAACCAATTGCCTGCTGTTTTAACTTATTTACATACTTCCCACAAACATGTTTAGTGTATCTGTTTAACAATAGAATAATTTGAACGGTTACAAGATGGGCGTCAGGTTAGCAGTGCTAACCTTTCTTGTGTATATTTAACACAGGCACAGGTTAACAGTGCTCATGAGGGGGTTATGGGGAATATGCAAACTCTCCAGGTGAAATCTTTGAACTTAACAACTCAATCCTTTTAATTATTTCTCTACGATCAGATGTTGTGCTATCCAAATGATAACAGTGCGCTTGAATATTGACTAGTGTCAGGATCCCACCTCTCTACCTCAATCTCAGGAAGGAGCCCCACTAATGCAGTTTGCCCACTCTCAAGTAAGGAGATTTATTAGTACTTATTTATATACGCAATATATAAACACAATTAGGTAAGACAGAACCATCGAGTTCAAATATTTCAGCAACGACAAGAACTGATATGTAGTACTGTGCAAACTCTCTTTTATTCCTTTATTTTTAGTGATTTGAGTGAATACAATGAGTATGGTGCAAAATCAATTTCATCGAGGGTGGATTCTGGCCAAAATAACTTTTTAGTTATTTTTAGTGATTTTTGCCAAAATTAGTTTTTGCGGGAGTTCCAACATAGTGGTGCTGGTTTATTTTCTTTGGACTTGGTGATGTGGTATATGTGGTTTAGTTTCAAAACATATATATGCTGGTTTATTTTCTTTGGAATTGGAATTGGTGATGTGGTATATGTGGTAACTTGCTTGCTTTGGGAATGTGGTATATGTAGGGTCCACCATATGTGCTGCCATCATCAAATCAAGAGGGGGGATTCCAAGCACTACTGAAGGCAAATTCTGGACAAGAGGTGGCCAACCTTTTAGGGGCCGAAGCGTCAACGACCGATTGGTTTGCAGATGACATCTCGAACAACAACCGGCATTAATGGTCTGGGGTATTGCCAACCTTTAATGGATAATTATAGATTTTTGGATTTACACATTAACACCACAGGTTATGTTTCTTTTTTGTAAATTTTTGTTGATGGGTGGTGATTATATTTTGAGAAAGGGTTATGTAGTTATGTTTCTTTTTGTAAATTATTGTTGCATATTATAGTGTGGCTATAATGTTATAATACAGTTGGTTTCTGATATTATAGTGTGGCTGTAATATTATAATGCTAATTTCAAGCTTTCTTATTAAATTTCAAGGTGTTATGTTATTGTTATTTCTTTCATTGGAAAATGTATCATATTACCGGGTTGGTGCCCGATAGGTAATGGGAAGATTTTAGAAATGGGGTTGCTGATATACTGGTATTAATTGTAATTATTTTTGTCGGATTATCAACAGGAATATGATGAAATTATAGAGCATGCAAATAATCAGGTGGGACCCACAGCACATACCCTTGCAAAAAAACGGATGGGACCCACTATCGCTATCCTTGCTAAAAATAAGGTGGGACCCACGCTGGTGTGCCTTGCAAATAATAATGTGGGGTCCACTCACGCTAACCTTGCTAATAACCCGTGTGCTATCCTTGCAAATACCCTATGGGACAACCTTGCAAATAGTAAGTGGGTCCCACAACTGATATCCTTGCTAATGCCGAGTGGGGCCACCACTACATCTCCTTGCTAATACTAAGTGGGGCCTACACTACATCTCCTTGCTAATAATAAGTGGGGCCTACACTACATCTCCTTGCTAATACTAAGTGGGGCCTACACTACATCTCCTTGCTAATACTCAGTGGGGCCTACACTACATCTCCTTGCTAATACTAAGTGGGGCCTACACTACATCTCCTTGCTAATACTCAGTGGGGCCTACACTACATCTCCTTGCTAATACTCAGTGGGGCCTACACTACATCTCCTTGCTAATACCCAGTTGGGCGCCAAAAACCAAAGTATTAGCAAGCGTACTTTTTGCAACGGCAGCCCTTGCGAATAGTAAAGCAAAATGTATTAGCAAGCGTAACCCTTGCAAAAAGTCTGAAAATGAGTATTTGCATTGGGGCTTAAAGCAACGGGAGGATTTGCAAGCGTAGCGCTTGCTAATGGAGTTTTTCGGGCTTTTAGCAAGCGTAAGCCGTTGCAACAAGCCAATTTCTCCCGTTGCCTTTACTGGGGATTCTAGTAGTGTAATTTTAAAATTGCAAGATATTAAATGAGAGCTTAATTTTTCATACCATGCCCTTGGAGATTGCTTCAATCCATAAATTGACTTCTTCAATTTGCAAGCTAGATCACAATTTTGGTTTTTTCATAACCGGGTGGTAATGACATGTATACCTCTTCTTCAAGTGTTTCTTGAAGAAATACGTTTTTTACGTCCATTTGGTATAATTTCCAATTTTGGTTAACCGCAATAGAAAATAATATTCTTACAGTATTCATTTTTGCAACCGGAGCAAATGTTTCATAATAGTCTATACCGTAGGTTTGGGTGTATCCCTTGGCAACTAAACGAGCCTTATACCGTTCTACCGTGCCATCACTGTTGTACTTAATTTTATATACCCATTTACAACCTACTAATTTTTTATTTTTTGGTAATTGAACTATTACCCAAGTGCCATTTTTTTCAAGAGCACTCAATTCTTCTTTCATGGCTTTGTTCCATTTGGGAACTTTCATGGCCTCTTCATAATTGTTTGGTTCTTGTTCTTTTTCAATTGAGGTCAAGAATACTCTATGATTAGAAGAAACATTGTCATATGTAATAAAATCTTGTATAGGATATTGTACCTTGTAGGTTATAAAATCTCTAAGCCTTGTTGAAGGTTGTGTTGTTCGAATCGACATTCTCAATGGTGTTTCTTCTATGTCATGATTTTCTTCGTTTGCGGAATTTTCTTCTATGTCTTCCTCATTCTCAATTTCATTTTCAATTTCATTTTCATTCTCAAGTGGTGTTGGTCTAGCATTTTCTATTGCAATTGGTAACATAATTTCCTTGGAGGGTTCTCTCAAAAAATTCTCACAATTAGTTTCTTTGTAATATGGCTCTTTTTCTAAAAATGTCACATCCCTAGAAATGTACAATTTTTTATTTTTAGGGTCGTAACATTTATATCCCTTTTTTGTGATGAATATCCTAAAAAAATAGTCTTAATTGAGGTATAATCTAATTTATCTTATTTATTATTTTTGTGTACATAACAAGTACAACCGAAAATTTTCAAATGCTCAATGTTGATTTTTCGTTGGTAAAGGGTTTCTAATGGGCTTTTGTAATCTAGATTAACACTTGGCAATCTATTTATTAAATATGTAGCGGTAATAACAGCATCCGACCAATAAGATTTTGGAACATTATTTTGAAATAAAAGTACTCGAGTCATTTCGAGTAAATGTCTATTTTTCCTTTCGGATACATCGTTTTGTTGAGGTGTATATACACATGTTGTTTGGTGTAAAATTCATTTTTCTTTAAAGAAGTTTGAGAAATTTTGATTTACAAATTCCGTTCCATTATCGGATATAAATATTTTTATTTTAGCTTTGTATTGATTTTCTATAAAGTTATAAAAATCTAGAAATTGTGAAAATACTTCGCTTTTATCTTTTAATAAATATAACCAAGTTGTTTTAGAAAAATCATCGATAAATATAACAAAATATTTGTATCAATTAAAAGAGTTAATTGGGGCGGGTCCCCATACATCCGAGTGAACCAAATCAAAATATTTCACACTCTTAGAACTTGATAATTTAAAAGGTAACCTAATATGTTTTCCTAACTGTTTGACCCTAAAAAGTTGCTACTTAAAATTTAATGAAATGAGTAGCTGTCTTTTAATTGGGAAAATACCAAAATCACACATGGATCCCTAAAAGGAATTGAGTGCAGCATATTAAAATTCTTGGTGATATTCTACACATGAAACCATGAATTTTGATGTGTCACACAGTCAAAATCACAAAAGAAATAATTTCATACAATTTAAACAAGACATGGAGAGTTTTCTGGGTGCAAAAGTGTGGTGACACCTAAACAAACCAAGTCTTAGGTTGCCCTGGGTACAACTTGGGTGCACTAAACAGAACCTATGCGGGAAGGGGCCCGCAAGTCATTGGCTTAAAGCCAAAATTCGCTATATGGCTGGAATGGCTAAACTTGGCCTATGTAGACACTACTTCGTAGACCGAGTGACTAGTCCTACTGTCACACCCCGCGGCCCAACGAGGCGCGACAGGTGCTCTCCTGCCGTAGACATACGGTTTCCCGTATGCCTACAAGGCAATTACGATATAATAAGAATTGAAAACATAAACAAACAACCAAACAAACAAATAACATAACTCCCGGCTGGTCAGGTAATATCATACAACCCCGTATCTCGATGGATACGTATCACAAAATGACATAGAGACTATATATGTACATCACCAAAACATAACTATATACATAATCTCTAATGTCCCCATACCAGACAGTCTAAGCAGCGGAATAACCAGGCCTACCGACCTCGTGTCTCTCTCGGATCTGCTGACCCGGAACCTGAAAAGATAACCCAAAGAGGGGGTGAGAAATAAATTCTCAGTGCGATAAATTTGCCACGTTTCGCTCCTGGACTTGCAATCACAGGTTATATTCAAAAATAAACACAAATAAAGCTCAGAACAGTTCATAATGATATATATAAACATGAACGCATAAACCGACATCAATAAGCCAAATGAAAACCAACTCAGGAATTGCCAAATCGAAATTCAATCACACAATATTTGGTTTAACTCGAACTCAGAATATCTGGTAGTTATAGGTTTAACCGTTTAAATATAAGTCTGGTTCCATTTCATATCCGGAAAAATTCATATAAAACCAAATGACAGTCCAACCGCATTCACCCCCTGGGTAATGCCTCCGATACATTTAAATCCAATCGACCATTCAAACGCATTCACCCCCTGGGTAATGCCATCCGATACACAAGTCACATATAGTACAATTCATAATACAGAGTCACTTACCCCTCGTTCCAACCGGTACTGGGAACTGCTGAGGGCCAGACAAACTAAAGCTTTAGAATACTGGGTCGTCAAAGTCCGTGCACAGACTTTGACAAATCCGAACACACCCCCTGGGTGTCGTCGCCACGGTGGGGGACGGTAATGCCATATCCACCAACCGATGGTGATATAAATCACGGTGACTTTTAATTCCAAATTAGATCATTCAGATCAATACACAAAGAATACCATACCAGTATGCAGATCAATCAGATAAACAATCCGAGTTCCAATTAATTAGGGCAATGCAATGCATATGCAACACAATCCGATAATGCAATTCAACCAATAATCAACATGTCAAAAGAAACACAGTTTAATTCTGAATATAAACTATCAAACAAGTCCAGAAACCCCGCACCTGAGTATATCGCGTACTTGTCTAAGACTCAGGCGTCTCGAACGATCCCGAGATCCGATGCCTCTTAGGTTTACCACCTATTTAACCGTTTAGATTCGATTAAAACAACCGATTGATATCCCGTAGGTTAAACCGAGTTAAATTAGGTTAAACACTGTTTAATAGTCGTATACGGGTCCTAATGGTATAGGTTAAATCAATGGTTCAACCAATTAGGTTTAGACAACACAAAATAACCATTTGCAGAACTTCAATACCTGTTTACAGAATTTCAATGCATGTTTACAGAATTTCTGGGTGTTATTGCGGCCCGGAATGGCCTTATTGCGGCCCACAGACTGTTTTTCCAGAGAGTTGTGTTTTCTGCCAAGTTCATTGCGGCCCGTAATGGTTTTATTGCGGCCCGCAACCAAACTTTCCAGAGAGTTGATCATTCGGCCTTTGAGCTAGCCTATGTATTGCGGCCCGCAAAGCCTATGATTTCGGTCCGCAATAAGCACACAGAATCTGGATTTTTAGGTTATAGTTTCACTTGTTTCGATCGAGTTTCGATACGGTTAACCATTGCTTCGTTTCATCGATTCAACATGGTATATTCACATCTAGTTATCGAGAACCAACACATGAAACCATATATTCAATTGGTATACAATTTGGTACAAACCCTAACTCCAAAATCCAATTCAAACGAATGATTGAACCAAACAACACGAATCGAGATGTTCAAACGATTATAACTCGATCAATTCAGATCCAAATGGTGTATAACACCTGAAACCTTAGAAATTTCCCCAAATCCCACCATTTTTACCAAACCCTAATTCCCTTTCCAATTTCACAAACAAAATCAATCGATTCAATCCAAATCAAACCGAATATCGAGTTATATCGAATCAATCGAACTTAAATTCGAATTCTTAAAGAAATACCACAAATCAAACAATTTAGGGTTTTTCAAAAGATCACAAGGAAGGAAAATTATACCAAATTGAAGCTTTAGAACTGATCACGATCGTCTAATTAGTTCGAATCTCCGTTTTCCGACAATTCCGACCCGATTTCGCGTTCAATTTCTCTCTTTCTCTCTTTTTCTCTTTGGTTCGGCCAAGACCTAGCCCTCACGAAATATTAGATGTGTTTAATGAAATATCAAGTGAGAAGATGGATATTAACTTAATATATGGAATTTTTGCACATAGGTCCCTCCACTTTTATAATATTGCATAATTTAAAAATAAATCTTCACAAATAGGCCCTTTTTGCATATTTTTATTTATAAAATCTTTACAATTAAGCCATTTTTATATATTTTTATTTATTCAAGGATTAGAATGTAACAATTCTCCCCCCCTTAAAATGAAGTTCAGTCCGCTGAACTTGATTTCGTACCTTAATTGTCGAATAACTCCGGATACTTTTCTCGGATACTCTCCTCGAGTTCCCACGTCGCTTCCTTATCGGAATGTCGTCCCCATTTCACTAACACAAGCCGGATCACTTTGCTTCGTAGCCGTTGTTCCTTTCGATCTAATATCCGCATTGGTTCCTCTTGATAGGTCAGATCATCTTGCACGTGTAAATCAGAATGGTCAATACAATGTGACGGATCTCGTACATATCTGCGCAACTGTGATACATGAAACACCGGATGAACCCGGTCCAACGCTGGTGGTAGTGCAAGCTCGTATGCTACCGGCCCAACTCGTCGCAAAATCTGAAACGGCCCAATATAACGAGGACTTAGCTTACCCGAAACACCAAATCTGTGTACGCCTCTGACAGGCGAAACTCGAAGCCATACGTGATCGCTTTCTTGGAATTCCAACGGTCTTCGATGAATATCCGCGTATTTCCTTTGTCTTTCTTGAGCTGAATCGTTTCAATTGGCCAACTACACTTTTCCACGAACACCCTCGACACAACCGAATGACTACACCCCGTATCAATCAAGCAATACGCATCATGATCAGATATAGAGAGTAAACCTGTCATGACGTCAGTCTGACCGCCTCCCTGCGCGGTTACAGCGTTGCGCGAATTTCCCGCGATGTTAAGTGCATGTGCCGCCGCCCTACCTGTGCTGCCGATGCTGCTAGCCCTGCTAGCGTTAGCCCCGCTAGCTTGAAATGCGCCACGTCCGCGCCCCGTCGGCGCGCCACGCCCAACACTAGAAGACCCTCCCGCGCTACCAGCGCCTTGCATCTTTATAAGCGAATTCGGGCATTCCCTCGCCCAATGTCCCGCGCTACCACACACGAAACAAGCGCTAGCCTTGCGCCTACACTCAACCTCATCGTGTGCTTGGTTGCATGATCGGCACCATTGCGAAGGCATCGCCGGTCTAAAACCCGGCATAGAGGTCTGTCTGAATGGAGGTCTCGGTGCCATGTCCGACCGAGGGGGCCCAGCATATGATGATCCTCCCCTCGACTTCGACACTTGCCTACTCTGATCTTCCCGCTGTTTCACATTCCTTTCGGTCACTTGCGTCTTTCTTCTCTTACCATGCATTTCAACTTGTTCGGCGTGATCCATCATTGCTTGTAACTCCCTCGCCATTGGAGTATCCACGATCATAGAGATATGTCCATCCAACCCATCCAAGTACTGCCTATTATACCTTTCCACATCGTTTCTCACATCCGTAGCATAGCGCGATAATGCCAAAAACTCACTATTGTATTCCACCACCGGACGTCCATCTTGTCTCAACTCCAGAAATTTTCTCCGCAGTGCTTCACGCTGCAAATTGCTCAGAAACCGCCTATTAAACTGCTGTTCGAACCATTCCCAAGGAATCCTCGCTTCCTCCCCTTCATAATTACGTCGGGCCCCGTCCCACCAGAATCTAGCATCGCTTTCCACCTGTTGCTCAACTAACTCCACCTTGTTTTCATCGGGGGCACGACATAGATTCAGCTTTGCATTTATCTGAGCTAGCCATTCCTCAGCTGCCGCATACCCGCCGGTTCCATCATAACGCGGAGGATTCAAGTGCAGAAATGCATCATATAACCTTCGGAAATCTTCGGGTGCCCCACCGTGAACCACTGGTGCGACATCCCGCATCTGTGCTTGACGACCTCTCTCATAGGCTGCAATCAACCGGTCATCCAAGTCCCGGTCTCTACCAGCTCCTCTAGCGTCAACAGCCCCTCCAGCACCTCCAGCACCAGCTGGACCAGCTCCAACCTGATCCGCAACTGGCTCGATAATTGGTTCCGGATTAGGTTCAGGGTTCCTCCGAGGTCTGCCTCTACCTCGACGTGTTTCCATTTTCTGAATAAACCAAGTTAGTTTATAACATTCTATATTCCTTATTTATCATACGAAATTCGTATAGTCGTGCCGGCCCCAATTAATACGCATACCACTCTCGTATCCAAACAAGTCTGGTTCAGGTTCTAAACCATGCTCTGATACCACCGAAGGGAGACCTGTCACACCCCGCGGCCCAACGAGGCGCGACAGGTGCTCTCCTGCCGTAGACATACGGTTTCCCGTATGCCTACAAGGCAATTACGATATAATAAGAATTGAAAACATAAACAAACAACCAAACAAACAAATAACATAACTCCCGGCTGGTCAGGTAATATCATACAACCCCGTATCTCGATGGATACGTATCACAAAATGACATAGAGACTATATATGTACATCACCAAAACATAACTATATACATAATCTCTAATGTCCCCATACCAGACAGTCTAAGCAGCGGAATAACCAGGCCTACCGACCTCGTGTCTCTCTCGGATCTGCTGACCCGGAACCTGAAAAGATAACCCAAAGAGGGGGTGAGAAATAAATTCTCAGTGCGATAAATTTGCCACGTTTCGCTCCTGGACTTGCAATCACAGGTTATATTCAAAAATAAACACAAATAAAGCTCAGAACAGTTCATAATGATATATATAAACATGAACGCATAAACCGACATCAATAAGCCAAATGAAAACCAACTCAGGAATTGCCAAATCGAAATTCAATCACACAATATTTGGTTTAACTCGAACTCAGAATATCTGGTAGTTATAGGTTTAACCGTTTAAATATAAGTCTGGTTCCATTTCATATCCGGAAAAATTCATATAAAACCAAATGACAGTCCAACCGCATTCACCCCCTGGGTAATGCCTCCGATACATTTAAATCCAATCGACCATTCAAACGCATTCACCCCCTGGGTAATGCCATCCGATACACAAGTCACATATAGTACAATTCATAATACAGAGTCACTTACCCCTCGTCCCAACCGGTACTGGGAACTGCTGAGGGCCAGACAAACTAAAGCTTTAGAATACTGGGTCGTCAAAGTCCGTGCACAGACTTTGACAAATCCGAACACACCCCCTGGGTGTCGTCGCCACGGTGGGGGACGGTAATGCCATATCCACCAACCGATGGTGATATAAATCACGGTGACTTTTAATTCCAAATTAGATCATTCAGATCAATACACAAAGAATACCATACCAGTATGCAGATCAATCAGATAAACAATCCGAGTTCCAATTAATTAGGGCAATGCAATGCATATGCAACACAATCCGATAATGCAATTCAACCAATAATCAACATGTCAAAAGAAACACAGTTTAATTCTGAATATAAACTATCAAACAAGTCCAGAAACCCCGCACCTGAGTATATCGCGTACTTGTCTAAGACTCAGGCGTCTCGAACGATCCCGAGATCCGATGCCTCTTAGGTTTACCACCTATTTAACCGTTTAGATTCGATTAAAACAACCGATTGATATCCCGTAGGTTAAACCGAGTTAAATTAGGTTAAACACTGTTTAATAGTCGTATACGGGTCCTAATGGTATAGGTTAAATCAATGGTTCAACCAATTAGGTTTAGACAACACAAAATAACCATTTGCAGAACTTCAATACCTGTTTACAGAATTTCAATGCATGTTTACAGAATTTCTGGGTGTTATTGCGGCCCGGAATGGCCTTATTGCGGCCCGGAATGGCCTTATTGCGGCCCACAGACTGTTTTTCCAGAGAGTTGTGTTTTCTGCCAAGTTCATTGCGGCCCGTAATGGTTTTATTGCGGCCCGCAACCAAACTTTCCAGAGAGTTGATCATTCGGCCTTTGAGCTAGCCTATGTATTGCGGCCCGCAAAGCCTATGATTTCGTGTCACACCCCGCAGCCCAACGAGGCGCGACAGGTGGTCTCCCTGCCGTAAACATACGGTTTCCCGTATGCCTACTAGGCAATTACGATATAATGAGAATTAAAAACATAAACAAACCAACAAGCAAATAACATAAATCCCAACTAGTCAGGTAATGTCATACAAACCCGTATCTCGATGGATACGCACCACAAAAATGACATAGAGACTATATATGTATATCAACAAAACCTAACTATATACATAATCTCTCATGTCACATACCAGACAAACTACGCAGCGGAATGACCAGGCCTACCGACCTCGTGTCTCTCTCTGATCTGCTGATCCCGAACCTGAAAGGGTAATCCAAAGAGGGGGTGAGAAATAAATTTCTCAGTGCGATAAATTTGCCACGTTTCGCTCCTGGACTTGCAATCACAGATTATATTCAAAAGTAAAGTACAAATAAAGCTCAGAACAATTCATAATGATATATATAAACATGCACACACCAACCGACATCAATACGCCAAATGAAATCCAACTCAGGAATTGCCAAATCGAAATTCAATCACACAATATTTGGTTTAACTCGAACTCAGAATATCTGGTAGTTATAGGTTTAACCGTTTAAATAAAAGTCTGGTTCCATTTCATATCCGGAAAAATTCATATAAAACCAAATGACAGTCCAACCACATTCACCCCCTGGGTAATGCCTCCGATACATTTAAAACCAAATCGACCATTCAAACGCATTCACCCCCTGGGTAATGCCATCCGATACACAAGTCACATATAGTACAATTCATAATACAGAGTCACTTACCCCTCGTCCCAACCGGTACTGGGAACTGCTGAGGGCGAGACAAACTAAAGCTTTAGAATACTGGGTCGTCAAAGTCCTTGCAAAGACTTTGACAAATCCGAACACACCCCCTGGGTGTCGTCGCCACGGTGGGGGACGGTAATGCCATATCCACCAACCGATGGTGATATAAATCACGGTGACTTTTAATTCCAAATTAGATCATTCAGATCAATACACAAAGAAAACCATACCAGTATGCAGATCAATCAGATAAACAATCCGAGTTCCAATTAATTAGGGCAATGCAATGCATATGCAACACAATCCGATAATGCAAATCAACCAATAATCAACATGTCAAAAGAAACACAGTTTAATTCTGAATATAAACTATCAAACAAGTCCAGAAACCCCGCACCTGAGTATACAGCACGCTTGTCTAAAGATCAGGCGTCTCGAACGATCCCGAGATCCGATGCCTCGTAGGTCTACCACCTAATTAACCGTTTAGATTCGATTAAAACAACCGATTGGTATCCCGTAGGTCAAATCATTTTAAATTAGGTTAAACACGATCTAGTGTTCGTATTTTGGCCATATCTTGGTCATACGGATTCCGATTTGGGTGAATCAAAGCTTGACGGAATCAGAACGAAAAGATCTACAACTTTCATGAAGGAAACAAACCCAAATTCGGAATGTAGAATTTTGTATAGCCGATTTCAGTACATGTTTACAGAATTTCTGGGTAGTTATTGCGGCCCGGAATAGACTTATTGCGGCCCGCAGACTGTTTTTCCAGAGAGTTGTGATTTTCTGCCAAGTCATTGCGGCCCGCAATGGTTTCATTGCGGCCCGCAACCAAACTTTCCAGAGACTTGGTTTTTCTGCCAATTCCATTTCGGTCCGCAATGGATCTCTTTCGGTCCGCAACCTATACACAGGAACTTGGTATTTTTCATGTTTACTTGGCTCGTTTCGATCGGGTTTCGATACGGCTAACCTTTGTTACTTGTTCTCGGTTCAGAAGGTGTATTACAACCAAGTTATCGAGAATCGACACCATTTAAATCATGAATTCAATTGGTATGAAATTTGTACAAAATTGATACAAAACCCTAACTCCAAATTTAACTCAAACGATGATTTACTCAAATATCACGAATCGAGATGTTCGAACGACTATAACTCGATCAATTTAGATCCCAAATGGTGTATAACACCTGAAAATTTAATCATCTCCCCAAATTCCAACATTTTTACCAAACCCTAATTTCACCCCTTTTCCAATTTCTCACAAAATCGATCGAATCGATCCAAATCAAAACGAATACCGAGTTATATCGAACCAATCGAACTTAAAAACGAATTCTCAACAAAATATAACAATTCGAACAATTTAGGGTTTTTGAGAGATTTCAAATAAGGAAAAATCATACCAAATTGGAGCTATAGAATCGATCACGATCTTCTAATTAGTTCGAATCTCCGTTTTCCCGCAAATCCCGACCCGATTTCACCTCGATTTCACTCTATCTCTCTTTCTCTCTTAGGTTCGGCCAAGAGCAAGGGTTTCACGAAAATGGAATGTGTTAATGGTGATTAAGAAGAGAGAGAGAAGGGTTTATATTAATAAATGGTACTTTTGCACATAGGTCCCTCCACTTTTATAATATTGCAAAATTTAAAAATATAACTTCACAAATAGGCCCTTTTACACATTTTTAATTTAATTAAAGATTTGAATGTAACATTTCGGTCCGCAATAAGCACACAGAATCTGGATTTTTAGGTTATAGTTTCACTTGTTTCGATCGAGTTTCGATACGGTTAACCATTGCTTCGTTTCATCGATTCAACATGGTATATTCACATCTAGTTATCGAGAACCAACACATGAAACCATATATTCAATTGGTATACAATTTGGTACAAACCCTAACTCCAAAATCCAATTCAAACGAATGATTGAACCAAACAACACGAATCGAGATGTTCAAACGATTATAACTCGATCAATTCAGATCCAAATGGTGTATAACACCTGAAACCTTAGAAATTTCCCCAAATCCCACCATTTTTACCAAACCCTAATTCCCTTTCCAATTTCACAAACAAAATCAATCGATTCAATCCAAATCAAACCGAATATCGAGTTATATCGAATCAATCGAACTTAAATTCGAATTCTTAAAGAAATACTACAAATCAAACAATTTAGGGTTTTTCAAAAGATCACAAGGAAGGAAAATTATACCAAATTGAAGCTTTAGAACTGATCACGATCGTCTAATTAGTTCGAATCTCCGTTTTTCCGACAATTCCGACCCGATTTCGCGTTCAATTTCTCTCTTTCTCTCTTTTTCTCTTTGGTTCGGCCAAGACCTAGCCCTCACGAAATATTAGATGTGTTTAATGAAATATCAAGTGAGAAGATGGATATTAACTTAATATATGGAATTTTTGCACATAGGTCCCTCCACTTTTATAATATTGCATAATTTAAAAATAAATCTTCACAAATAGGCCCTTTTTGCATATTTTTATTTATAAAATCTTTACAATTAAGCCATTTTTATATATTTTTATTTATTCAAGGGTTAGAATGTAACACCTACGGTGTATGATACACCGGGCTCATGCAAACCATACACCCGAAATCAAATTCGGCGCTGAGCTCAAATGAACCCTTCATTTTGAATGCTCTTGGTTCCCCATATGCCATGTAAAGTCGATACACGGCTTACCAAGCACCGAGTGCAATAAAAATAATGGAGGTTTAAAAGAAAATGAGTGGCATTGGACAAAGAGGCTGACATTCGGGTCCCACCACGTCAGTCCCTCCTCCTTCCTTTCTCTCCACGATTTCAGTTGAGAATGAGTTTAGAAACCCGAGTTTAAACCTTATTGCATTACCCAAGCACTCACCCGAGAGCAATGAAGCACCTCCTTCTACTCTCCTCTGTCCCCTGTCAAGCTTGAATAACCTTCACTTCTTTCAAATCTGACCCGAGATACTACAATTATAGTATGGTGGTTCAGCCAAGATAGCTGCAATTGAAGGCTAGGGACTTAACAGGACCCCTTTAGACATAACACGATGCTACTGGAGGTCTCAATATTAACGAAGCATGCATTAAATCGGGCCTGCACCCGAAAATGACATGGTGCAGTTCGGCACAGTGGAAAATGACAAAATTGGCTCTTGGCAAGAATTAATATACCCTGGAACACATTAAGGGGTGTATTAAGATGCTATATGTCACATTCTCAATAACCAAAGGACAAAGGATAAGAAAAGACCATGTTAAGATATGATAAACCGCCGGTACAATACCCAATTGGCCCATACAGCTATTCATTAGCTAGCTGGTCCCAGGGACACGTGCCACTCATCCCCAGAAAGAAGCCAAAGATAGAAGATTCTTCTCCCAGGGTGCAGGGACACGTTTTTCAATGCTTACCATATCAAGTCGGTTAATCAAAAGGCCCAAAATTCGGGCATTGCATTGTAAACCGATTTAAAGGCTAGGATGCATCCAACAAGAGATTGATGACATGTTATATCTCTATTGGACAGCTATTGCCATGTATACCTGAATATATGAAGAGATATGATCAAAACCATTCAACAAACATCTGATGTGCATGATGAAAGCCACATCACCAAGCCCTAAACCCTAGACCCCTCAGTTGCCTATAAGAAGGCACCTAGAGCTCAGTTAAAAAGGGACTGAAAAAGGAGAGCCAGAAATCACATTACTACTATATACAAGAGATAGAGATAGCAAGAGAAAGAGAGAAAAGAAAGACTAGTGTTCTTCCTCCTTTGTAATAGAGAAAACCGAAGATTAGGTAATTAAATACCTATAAAATGTAAAGCCTTGATGGCTGGGTTCTTATGAATAAAGATTTCTTTGATGAAATTAAATCTTTTATTTTGAATTTTTGTTGCTTTTAGTTCACTGTTGGAGCTTCTTCTCTCATTCCCCTTTCTTTTTATTTTATTTCCGAATTTTCTATGAAAAATATACAAAATGAGAAAGCTTCATGATGTTCTAAGCTTATTTTATAAGCAAACATGAAGTTTAATGATCACCAAAAAGAAATGTATATATATGCATAAATAAATATCAAATAAAAAGTCTTTGCTTTCCTTCTTTACCTTTTTATTTCTTCTTCCTTGTTGCCTTTTTATAAACAAAAAAATATATGTTGTCACTCTAGCATTTTATTTCTTCTTTTGCAATTTTATTGTAAAAATAAAGTAAAAAACCGAAAACATACAAATCTGATTTTTCTTGAACTTCCTTTGATCTTTTATGCTTTTAATCTTTGTATAAAATAATCAAATAATGAGGATGCATGTGTTGAGCTGTATAGTTCCTATTGCATCTAATTTATTTGATTATTTTATTAGAAAAGATTGAAAGTAAAACAAAAAAATGAGTTATAATGGTTGAGCTGTATAGTTCCTATTATAATCTCCTTGATATGGGGCCTATGGTGCACAAACAAGTTCTAGATGATCTCTTCATGCATAAATGCATATCATGTGTATAAAAGGCACAAAATAAAGAGATCAAATAGACATTTGTGCAAAATAGTGAAAGAATGAGGTTCAAATTGCAAATAGATGTCAACCATGTTGAAAATATCATTTGTACATTTGAATCAATGATCTCTTAATGATTTGTCCCTTTGTCAAGTGAGATTATACAAAAAATGTGATTTCAAACAAAACCAGGGGCTTCCCTGCATAAAACCAAATTTCAACAGATGTTTGATGTTTAAAATGTTAGTGTAATGAATTCTTGGAATTTTGGATCTTTCTCCTTTTCCTCTTTCTCTTTGTTTGCACCAAATTGTAGCCTAAAAGCTACTCAAACTTGTTTAGAACTCAAGACCAGTCATGGTAAAGGTTTTCCATAGCTCCTGGTACCAGCCAATGAACAGTAACAGCACCAAAATCCAAAGCATGTATCACTGGTACAAGGAATGCACTCAAAAGTGCCAAAATGACCTCTGCTGGTAAATGGTACAATCTGGACTGATATAGGGACCAAAATGAAAAATAAACATCACCATCAGATAGAGGACATCAAGACACACAAAATTGACTCAAGTTACATATTTTTCTGATTTTATTTCGATTTATTATGAATTTTTGAAGTTCAGCTTTGAAAAACAAAAAGTTCAGCATTCTGAAAGGAAAAAGGACCTGCTGGTAAATTTAGCACAAAAAAATATTTTAAAGACCAAATAAAGAAATAAATACCACAGATAGATAGAAAATTTAAAGATACACAAAATGGACACAAATTTCAAATTATTTGGATCTTATTTCTATTTTTTATGAGCTCCCAAAGTTTCAGCTTTCAAGAAGGAAAAATCCAGCAAATAAAATGTCAAAATGACCTCCAATGCCCTTAGCCGAAATAAACACTTTAAAAATAGAAATAAGAATAGCAAAAAATCATAAAACTCATTCTGAAGCTAATATAAATACCTTCTTATGAACTGATAACAAGAAACCTCATAATCTTTCATGAAAACAAACAGTTTTAGATTAATCCGAATTTATAAAAATGTGAACCTCGTAAATTGCTTATTGCACCCAAAAATCCAAATCTATGCTTAAAATAAATTCTGAAAACCTCGATATACTTCAAAAATCCAAATATGACCATCCTTTAAGAATAATTGTACTTTAGGCAATCCAGAAATTAAACCGGTACATAACTGGTACCAAATCGATATTAAACCGAAAATTCAAAAGCCCAAAACATACTCAAATCTTTATAAAAATGAAATTGACGCTATATATAGTTCCTACATACCGAAATAAGATTTAATAACCAAACAATTGAAGAAAACAACGATAAGAAATCGGGTAAAGGCCTTGGCCGGTACTGAAAATCGAGGTTGGCCGTCTTCCGTCGTTTCCGGTGATCAACCACTGCCGACAACGTACTTATTAGACTTGTAAGCTTGAGACGATGCCAATGGTGTCTTCCCTTCATGCTGTCGTGACCGGAATAACATCGGAGATCGGAACCCTAAAACCCGATGTCAGAACCTGAGTTCATATCATAGTTAGCACGAAGTTTAAAGCTAGCACGAAGTTTAAAGTGTTTAGACTCGTTTAATTGAGGCGCCAAATGGAAATCAAACGCGCAGTACGGATCTTGATGCGATGATTAAATCTGAGGGATCTGAGGGATCACATTTAAATTGAAGCAACAGGGCCCTGTCATACGGGGCCCGCATGTCATTGGACTCGAAAGAACCGGAACCTCCCAGAGTGAATCTCAAACCTTGATCACTAATCTCAAAGCATAAAACTCAAATCTCAAAGTTCAACCCACTAATTAAATACCCAACACAAATCCTGAAGCCTAAATTACACATCTCAAAGCCCAAAATGCTAATCTCAAAGCCCAATTAATAAACAAAAATCTTTAAAATAAGTTCTGTTTACAACGAAGCCCTTCTAACTTTGAATATTCATGGAAAGGTCCCTACAAAGTTACAAACAGGTCCCTAAGCTGCCAAAATTCTCACAAACAAGTCCCCAAAGGCCCAATTTTCACATAAAACCTTGTCTAAAACCCAAATCACAAATCCACACCTTCCCAGCTTTGTGAATAAGCCCCTGAGAAAACATAAATATTTACAAATAAGTCCTTTTTGACCATAACTTCTTCATCTTAAGTCCAAATTGACTCAAACCACTTCCAAATGAACCCAAATTGAATTCTTCATTTTTCTAAATCAAAATTGATCATGTCCAAGCATCAGCCAAACCCTGAAATGACCAAAATGCCCTTTCTTCAAATATGAATGATTTCTTAATGGAATGTAAATAATTAATGAAAATATAAATAAATATGTCATAGATTAAATATAAATAAATAGTGTACATACACTACTCAAATGTCCAAGTTCCTATTTTAAAAATGCAATAAACATTATTTTAATGTAAAAGTCATACACAAACATATATCCAAATGCATAGAAAACCTAAGCAAACCAAAGTCAAAACATGAGTTCCCTTTTAGCCCCTTTATTCAATTCACTTAAATAGGCACAAATCCCGAAATGAACGAGGTATTCAGTATGGCTTGGAAGGGTCATCTGATGTAATTAACAGCGGGGGCTTGCGCCCGCTGGGAGTTAAACGTCCCCACAATCATTAAACTCTCTCGATAGACTGATCATGAACAGTAGGTCTGTCGAGGGTGAACCGAAGGAATTGTAGAAAGAAAATAAATGTTTCAAGTCTGATGTTCTTTAACCAATCGAGAGCATTGAACCGTGAGACATTTAACATACATGCACACACCTTCCAAAATCAGCTGTGCAACTTTCTGCGCCCTACACTAACTTACAAATTTCACAACTACTATTATCTAATTTTGAAAAATTAAAAAAACTCTTTAAAATCTTGTCGGAAGGATGTCCAATTCTTCTATGCCAAAGTGTACTCAATTCTTCATTTTTGGTAGTGTTGAAATTGAATTTTTCTTCATTCAAAAAATAAAGCCCATTTTCTAGAAATCCTTCACCAATCATAATCTTGGTTATCCGATCCTGAAAAATCACATTATTTGTTAAAAAAATGAGTTCACAATTTAACTCATTTGTGATTTTACTAATGGATAATAGATTTGATGAGCAATCCTTTAAGTACAAGACATTTTGAATTTATGTTGAGAATATAGTTATTGAGCCCTCTCCAAGGATTTCCATTTTTTCACCATTTGCAACCGTAACGAATTTTTTTGTTTCATAATTTTTAAAATTGGTCAATAAATTTTTGTTTCCAGTCATATGATCTGTTGCACCTGAATCCAATATCCATCTAGAATTTTTTGGTGAAAAAGATAAATTTGCAACACAAATCATACCAGAGGTCCTTTGATTTTCTTGTTTCTGATTCAGCATCACGGTCAGCTGCTGGAGGAGTTGTCGCATAGGATCCTGAGAGTGGGATGAAGAGGCACCTCCAGTCTTTATAACATTGGACGGTACGGATTCACCCTTCCCATCCGCAAAAAACCTGGAGCCCTTTCTTTCGTTTCCGCTTCGGTCTCGGTCCCAGTCGCCTTGCTCCCCCTTTCGTTCACCGGCCCTGCCCTTCTTGTGCCATTTGGGCCGGAGGTGAGGGTGAAAGAACCAGCATTGTTCCTTGCGATGCCCTTCTCACCGACAGTGATCGCACTTCACCCCGGCTTGGTCTCCTCTTACCTCTGGCCGATGGTTAGGGTTGGGCCTAGCCGTGACTGTGAATGCTTTGGTTTCGGAATTCTCAGAGGGTTGTGGTCCCATCACTGACCGCCTTGTTTCTTCCCTGTCTATCATAGCCGCTACCTCATCTGAGGAAGGTAGCTCGGCGAGCAATAGTATCTGTGATCGCACAGCTTCGTAGCTGGAATCGAGGCTTGCCAAAAATTGAAATATAGCATCTTGCTCTTCTCGTTTTTGGATTTCAGTGAGATCAGTGGTGGGAGGCCGATAAACCCTAAGTTCATCCCTCTTCTTTTGAAGGTAACCGTATAATTCCATAGTTGTTTGGCTTTGTTGTTGTTTGGCTTGTTGATAGTCTCTTTGGATTTGGTAAATGTGAGA
Source organism: Carex littledalei (assembly GCA_011114355.1). Taxonomy (NCBI): domain Eukaryota; kingdom Viridiplantae; phylum Streptophyta; class Magnoliopsida; order Poales; family Cyperaceae; genus Carex; species Carex littledalei. The sequence continues at coordinate 16,192 of SWLB01000078.1, read as the reverse complement.
GTAATTTTTTCTGTGGCCATATAGTTGCTCGGCTCTTTCCCAAATCTCTAAGGCACTATCTTTGTAAGAGAGTAAATCGGATACCTTTGGCTCTATGGTTGCTGTTCGCGTGTGAGAAAACAAAGTTTCACTACAGCAAGCTGTAGCTTTTAAACCTTATTCAACTCTCGACTAAGACTGCAAGTGCACAATCTCGTCGTATAGTCTAGTCAGGTATCGATCCACAGGGACGACTCAATTTCCGAATTCCTACTTTACTTAGTTAGGTACTAGAAGTTTGAAATGGTTGTGTGTTTGTCTATGTTTCCTAAATTCTGTAACAAATGCGATGAAAGAAATGAAAGCAATTAAATGTTTTGTTTTGGACTATTGTATAAAAGGCATTTCAAGGGTTTCAGATTTCATCTTCAACTTTGTTGCTCTAGACCTTGTGATGCGACCCGCATGCTCTCACACGCGACCCGCATGGCCCTTGAGCGACTCTAGACCTGCCACGCGACTCGCATACTCTCGTATGCGACCCTTGTGATGCGACCCGCGTGCTCTCACACGCGACCCGCATGGCCCTTGAGTCTGAACTGCACATATCTGTTTCTGGATGGTTTAAGTCGTGTAAGGCTCGATTGACCGTACCTAATGTTAGTAAACCTCAACTCTCGTATGTTGACTTAACAGACCTGGTACAGAAATGCAATTTCACCTTCCTAGGTTTAATCAAACCTAAGTTCTCAGTTCTGTTTACTAAAGGTATCCACAGGTGGAAATTTCACCTCTCGGCTACTATTGACCTCACCTTTCGGATCTCAGATCTACCTCAAATACTTAACCTAATTTGCAAGAAACATCAAGGCCAAATTACAAGAAGAAATACCAAAGGCATTCAACAGTAGACAATCAAGAATCAATCAAGCAATTTAGATCAAGCAATCACAATAATACAAGAATCAAAGAAACACGAATAACATTCAGATTCAATCAATGTGCATTATCAAACAAAGTCTAAGACTACATCTAAACTCCTGAAACTACAAAACTACTCAGACATGATCAAAAACAAAGTAAAAGAGAGAAAGAGAGTGCAAATCATGATGAGAGATGAAGGATTGAAGAGGATCGAAGCTTCTGGCTGAATCTTCTTCTCCAAGTCGAATCCTTCTCGGCTCCAGATCACCTCTCCTCTGTCACGCGCCAAACACTCCTTTCAAACCGATCAGATCTGTTTTTGGTGAAAAATCGTGGATCATTTGATTTGCGCAGGGCCCTCTGTATATAGGCTTCTTAACGGGCTTCAATTGGGCCCTGGCGCAATTAATTCGACGCGACCCGCATCAGATGGGACGCGACCCGCGTCAGGTGGAACTAGTGTGAGCAATGAGGGTCGCGTCTGAGGTCGCGCTGGACTGTGATGCGACCCGCATCAGGTGGGACGCGACTCGCATGGAAGATGTCAGAATTCTGCTTGTTTTCGCCTATTTCCTGCAAAGTCAATCACAAAATGCAGCAGTACCATATTCTATTGATATTCAATGTAAACAATGCAATTTAGTGGTTAAAAACATGATGTCTGGTCTGAAAATAGGTCGAAACAATAGATCAAATAAGGAGACATCAGTTGCGAGGAGCCAAGTGATGACAGTGTGATCGCTTGTTCGCCATTTGGCTAGTTCCTTTTTTTCGGCTTCGGTTGCTGGTTCGGATAATTTTGGGATTGTATAATCTTTGTTGATGTGGTTGTTTTTTTCTCGGCCGCTTAAGGCAAATTTGACTTGCCTTGCCCATACATGGTAATTCTTACCATTGAGCATTACCCCAGTGAGTTTTTCGTGATTTTGTGCCATCTTGATTTTTCTGGTTTTTTCTGGTAATGGGCAGTTTTACTGGTAAATGGACTTGGGGCTTTCTTTGCAGTTACTGGTACTGCTGCCTCTTGTATGCTAGCACTAATGAGATTTTCTTGCAGTTGCTGGTACTGCTGCTGGTTTACTTGTTTTGAGTCAGGATTTCATTCCTGCTCTGATACCATAATAGTTTTGTGATATGAAACAGAGAATAAGAGATGATGAGAAATTGATATTCTTATCTATTGAATTGTTGTACAGTGCGCTATATATAACAGAATGAAAAGAAAACTAGCTGTTGGAAATAAAACGGTAACTTTCTATATTAAGGAATAAAGGTTGAGTAACTTTATAACCATATTTAGTTGCTCCCTTTATTTCTTATTTAGCCTATGATGAACAAAACCCGTTAAGGGTAATAAAACCCGTTAAGGGCTCTGAGGCTTATTTATCCCTATTCTACTTATTTTTTTCTACACATCCGCTAGTTGATCTTCACTTCTAACATATGGTGTTTCTATTTCCTTCGCTTGGATTTTTTCTCTAATGAAGTGACAATCCACTTCTATATGTTTGGTGCGCTCATGAAATACCGGATTCGATGCAATATGTCGTGCGGAGTTATTGTCACAAAACATCTTCATTGGTTGATCACTTGTAATGCCTATGTCGTTGAGTAGTTGTTTGATCCAAGTTAGTTCACTTGCGGTTGATGCCATGGCTCGATACTCCGCCTCCGCGCTAGATCATGCCACGACACTTTGTTTCTTGCTTTTCCATGTGACTAAATTTCCGCCTACAAATGTGCAAAAGCCGGTGGTGGATTTTCTATCAAAGCTACCGGCCCAATCTGCATCAGAATAGCCACATATTGCATTAGAACTATTATTCTTCATCCAAATTCCTTTCCCGGGACTTTTCTTTAAATATCTCAAAATTTTATTTATGGCCTCTAAGTGTGGAGTTCACCACCTCTAAGTGTGGAGTTCTTGGTGAGTGCATGAACTTACTAATTTGGCTTACGGAAAAAGAAATATCCGGACGGGTAACCGTTAGGTAAATTAATTTTCCGACTAGCCTTTGAAATTGATTTATGTCTTTTAATGGTTCACCCTCCTCACTATTTAATTTACATTTATTATCAATTGGAGTGGATGCCGGTTTGCAACCTAATTTACCGGTTTCCTTCAAGAGGTCTAGAGTATATTTTCTTTGAGAAATAAAGAGCCCTAGTTTTGAATATGCTATCTCTATTCCTAGGAAATATTTCAAGTATCCAAGGTCTTTGATGTCAAACTTTTCTTTTAATTGACGTTTAATTTTTCTAATTTCTTCTATGTTATTTCCGGTGACTATAATATCATCTACATATACTAGTACAATAGTTATGTTTTTTTTATCCTTTTTGGTAAACAAGGAATGATCGGCATTACTAATTTTAAAATTGCAAGAATTTAAATAAGAGCTAAGTTTTCCATACCATGCTCGTGGAGATTGCTTCAATCCATATATTGATTTATTTAGCCTACAAACTAGATTAGAATTGTTCTCCAATTTATGACCGGGTGGTAGGTTCATATATACCTCTTCCTCAAGTGTTCCTTGAAGAAAGGCGTTTTTGACATCCATTTGGTACAACTCCCAATTATTATTTACCGCAATAGAAAATAAAATTCTAACGGTATTCATTTTTGCTACCGGGATAAAGGTTTCATTATAATCTATTCCATATGTTTGGGTATACCCTTTGGCCACCAATCTCGCCTTGTACCTTTCTACGGTACTATCACTATTATATTTGGTTTTATATACACATTTGCAACCAACGGGTTTTTGCTTTTTGATAATTGTACAATTACCCATGTTTCATTTTTTTCAAGAGCCTTTAGCTCTTCTTTCATGGCATTACACCATACCGGATTGGTTATGGCTTCTTGGTAATTATTAGGCTCTAGTTCTTTTCCAATTGAGGTAAGAAATGCATTGTAAGAGGGAGAAATATTTTTATATGATATGAATTGTTGTATTGGATATTGAACGGTATAAGTCACAAAATCTCTAAGTCTAGTAGATGGTAAGTGTGTTCTTATGGACCGTCTAACTTCTAAATTTTCTTCTCGTTCATTATCATTAGTGTCAATGTTGTCTATTTCCTCTTCAAGGTTATTTGTCTCAACCTCATGGTTAGCCTCTTGTGAAAATACTTGATCATCTATTCGAGGTATTATTGAATTTATTTGTTCATTTGTATGTGGTGTTTCACTCATTTCCATTTCTTTGAAATATGGCGTATCTTCACAAAATATAACATCCCTAGAAGTAAATGATTTTTTTGTAATAGGGTCATAACATTTATACTGTTTTTTATATGAGGAGTACCATAGAAAAATAGTTTTTGTTGACATATGGTCAAATTTATCTTTTCTCTTAATTTTTACAAAGCATACACAACCAAATACTTTTAAATAATCAAGATTAATTTTGCGTTGGTAAAGGATTTCCATCGGACTTTTGTTTTTCAAAATAACACTTGGTAATCTATTTATTAAATGAGTAGCACAAAGGATGGCATCCGACCAAAATCTTTTTGGAACATTATTTTGAAATAATAATGCACGAGTCATTTCTAATAAATGTCTATTTTTCCTTTCCGACACCCCGTTTTGTTCGGGAGTATTTATGCAAGTTGTTTGATGTATAATTCTTTTTTTATTAAAAAGAGTGATAAAAATTTTGTTCACAAATTCCATTCCATTATCCGATCTAAAAATTTTAAGTTTTGCATCAAATTGATTTTCTATGAGACATAGGAATTCTTGAAAGCAATTAAAAACCTCATCTTTTGATTTTAGTAAATATAACCAAGTAGCTCTAGAAAAATCATCAATGAATATAACAAAATATTTAAATCTATTATAAGAATTAATTGGGGCCGGACCCCATACATCGGAGTGGATCAAATCAAATAATGCTTCACTTTTGCTATTTGATTGAGTAAAAGGAAGCTTTGTTTGCTTTGCCAACTTGCATATATCACAATTAATACAATTTGGAAAGGAAAAATCTAGTGCACTATTTAAGACCCTATCGGACGGATGCCCAAGCCTCTTGTGCCAAACATCATGATTAATGGACTTTGTGGAAGCACAAAATTTTGATTCTTGTAAATTCAAAAGGTAATGTCCATTTTCAAGGAAACCTTTCCCAATCTTCCTCCCGGTTTCCCGGTCCTGAAAGGTAACATTTTTGCAAGAGAATGTTACATTACAATTAAAATCATGAGTTAATTTTTTTACCGAAAGTAGATTTATAGGAAAAGTTTTTAGATATAAAATGTTATTAATTTTCTTGTTACACACATTAATTTCACCTAAACCATCTATTTGTACTTTCGTGCCGTTAGCTACTAATACATATTGATTGCTTTTGGTCATGACTAAATTGGTAAAGAGTTTTTTATTTCTGAACATATGATCGGTAGCTCCACTATCTATAATTATTTGGTTATATAAATTTAAATTATTTGAGTGAGAAACAATACCACAAGTGTTGTTTGAATTTTTCTTGCTCATCCAGACAGAAAATTGCTCAAACAGCTGCTGCATCGGATCTGACCCGCTTGACCCGCCAGCGTCTGACCCACCAGACCCGTTTGAGTTGGGTTTCGGTTCATTTGAAACACTAAACCCGGTTTGAGCGGATAGGCCACCGAGCGGCTCTCTCTCTTTCTCTCTTTTCTTATTTTCATTCCAGTCTGCTACGCCTCCCGCTCCGCTCCCCCTCTCGGCTTTGAATCCCACCACTTCAGACGGAGATGGGGGTGAAGGAAGTAGCACTTCTCGGCTTGGTGACCCTCCTTTTTGCAGTGAGAGCACACAACCCGCTTAGCATTCGGTTGATTTGAGTAATTTTGGAATTTAGGGTTTTTGCTGGAATTGGGGTTTTTTGTGGCGAAGCTATGGGTTTCGTGTCCCTTGCTACCACCAGCTTGTGGACCGCCCATAGCAAGCCGACGGCTCTCTTCTTGCTCCACCATGTTAGTAATTTGGGCAAAAGAGGGAAGGGTGGTTGTTAAGAGGAGTTGTGATTTTACGGCATCGTAACTCGGATTGAGACCTGCGAGATATTGGAAGATCTTGTCATCTTCTTCCCTTTGTATTGCTATCGGGTCTGCTATGGGTGGTCGGTAAACCCGAAGTTCATGCCATTTTTTATGAATGGCCCCCAGGTACTCTGTGTTACTCCTTGACCCTTGTTGTTCTTGATGGATTTCTTGCTTTATTCGATAGATGTGGGAATAATTGTTTTGTCGGCCATACATGCTTTTTATACCTTCCCACAAGTCGAATGTTGTTTCGTGGCCGAGAAATAGGTCTGAGATTCCTGGTTCCATCGATTGCATGAGCCATGTCATGACTCTGTCGTTTTTGGATTGCCATTATTTTTCTGCCTTTTTTTCGGTCTCAGTTGCTTCGGTCTTTTCTGGTACGGGTTTTTTTGACTCTCCTGTGATGAAATCTAAAACCTCTCTTCCACTGAGAGATAGTTTTGCAGATCTTGCCCATGAGAGGTAATTTTGGCCATTGAGCAGTGAATTGGTGAGTTTTGAGGTATTGGTAGCTTCTCTAGAGTGCTGCCCCTCTGAATTCATTGTTTGTTGTGCTAGATTGCTGTTCTATGGGTTTTGATTTTGCTTGTTGATGTACCAGTTTTACTGGTAAGATGCCTTTGTGAGATTTTTCGGTCACAGAGATTGATGCTCTGATACCATGTTGATTTTTGTATTTCTGAGGAGAGCAAATATTATTAGAATGAATTTTTATTGATCTCTTTTGTTTTCCACTGTGATGATTGCTATATATTACAAGTTATCAAGTTACCGTTACTGTACCGTTGGTACCTATGTACAGTGTACCTATTGTTGACTATATGTAAGGAGACCCCTTTAACTCCTTGATTTAATCCTAGCTCTCTAATTCTAGATCTATGATGATAATTAATCTGAGATCCTAGATTCTATTTCTCAACAATCTGTTATATGACAGTTGCATGTGCATATCACCTTTTTTATGTAGCATATATATGTATTGGTCTAGGCTTCTAGCTCAATTAGATCCAAACGAAAAATAAGTCATGCTGTGACTTGGTCAATAAGGCAGAAAATAGAAACAAATTGCACTCTCAATTCCTTCCAGAAGTTTGAATTTTGAACCTTTTAAAAGGTGCATAAGAAAGTGTACAATAACGTCAAGCTATTAATCTTGCTCAGACTTGGTCAATAATCAATACATACACATACTTTCAAGGATATGCTTTGTTTATCGCACACTTTTTATCTCATCAAAAGCATGGGCATAATCTCTGTTGAAAAACAGAGGAAAGCATTTTTGCTTTTTTACTTGTTCTACGGATCGAGAATATGAATATCACTATATTTTCAGAAGCAAATTTGTAGATAGATCATCCTTATGCTGTTTTCATATAGAATCACTTTTGCTCTTTTGCCCAACTATGTAAATTTGCATCTCTGTTTCTTCATACGGGAAATTTTCTTAGGTTTGACAGAATGACAGTTTTATTTTTATGAAGCACCATAAAATATAAATATTATACTATTATGCTAAATAATATAGCATCAATTAATCAAATAATTAATTTAAATAGAACCCCAACTGACGATAGACAACGACTAATGCCAAAAAATGTTAGTTTAAGCTTTCCAATGTCTTTAATTCGCTAGAAAATTAAAAAATAAATTGCTGGTAATGACATTCTATTGACAAAATTCGTTAAAATATACTCATATATTTCGTTGCCGGGATTAAAAATGAGCACTCATTAGCTTTTTTGCTAAAAATGTATGCTTATTTCCGTAAGGATCGTATTTCAGTTCAAATTAAATAGCTAGCTGTATAATTGCAACTTCAAGTTTTTTAATAGCCGTTAACAACTATCTTGAACTTTTAAACTTATTACTGAAACTCTCAAGAACATAACTCATTTAGTTAGCCTAAACAGTACTACGTGTTTAAATCAACATGCATGAATACTTAATTAACTATTCATCATATTTCTAGAAAAATAATAGACCAAAATGTGTGAGGAATGGGACGGTAATATTTTAGGCGGTTCCATTTTCATCGATTGATGCCTACGATCGATCTTATGTGATAGTTCGTACGCGTAGAGGATCAGCTCCTCTCAATTGTAGAGTTCATCGGAAGGTTTCAGTAAAATTTAAATAGTTCTTTCAAAACCTAACGATGCATATATAATATGCCCAAATAGCCACACAGATTCTATTTGTTCTATCTGATTTTAGTAGTAATTAATGCTTAGATTGAAACAAACTGTATAATATCTGCCTTTTGTGACCCAACAAAGGAAAAATGAATCAGAGGGATGCTGGTCATTGGATTTTTAATGAAAATATGAATGAATTAAACTTAATTAACTAGTGTATGGCAGTTAAATTACAGATGTATTTACAGGGAATACATTTTATTTCTTTTTGGTTACACTGTCCGTAGGCTTCTAGGAATTATTGCTCTCTGAAAAATCACCAAGTAATTAATTGGTCTCGCCATAGATATATATAGCATGTATGATCAGATGGGTTTGAACTGTCTAGCCATTAGATCCTGCTATTATTTGTTTAAGACATTTTGATTTCAAATCCTTGTTTGGCTAATTAAATAAGTCATAATAACACCTTCAATTATTAATGCTTTGCACGTCAACATTTTGAATTTCTATTTCTGTTTTGAAAATACATTATACATTTGTTTAAACCCAACGAGGCAGACAACTCATCAGTGATCTCACTGATGAGTTGTCATGTCAAACTTCAACTAGGTTCAAGACGCATGTGAACCCATGATGGTCCATCTTGATGTCATCGCGAGGATTAATTAATTATTCAGGAGTAAATAAATTAAGTTCAGGAATAACCTTAGTTCAAAGGTAGACTATATATATTCAGGAGCGGATGTCAAGTAATGTGAACGACGATTCTCTTATATCTTTAACAAGAGGTGGGTTCAAATGCACTCAAATTTCTATGCTCTCAAATGCACCCAATTCTTTATCTTCTTTATCTCTATTTTTAAAGTCTGAACAGTCGATCCAAACCTCTCAACATGATCTTCATAATAAATTATGCTTGGAGACCAAATTTTATATTTTTTAGAATTTTTTTACTATTTTTTAAGATAGGTACAAAATCATTGTTTTAAGGAGATTCTAGACCATCCGATAAAGTGATTTTGTATCTATCATAAAAAATAGTAAAAAAATTCTAAAAAATATAAAATTTGGTCTCCAAGCATAATTTATTATGAAGATCATGTTGAGCTGTTTGAATCGACTGTTCAGACTTTAAAAATAGAGATAAAGGAGATGGTGCATTTGGAAGCATAGAAATTTGGGTGCATTTGAACCCTCCTCCTTTAACAATAATATACGCGTGAGAACTAGTCTAAAATATATAAATATTAGTAGTCTCAAAAGGGAACTTTAATTTGGTTACCTGTCGTCTGTTGAAGGGGGCGCCATATACACAATTGCAGAACTCCATTTTTGTGTAGTTTGTGTTTTGTTGATGAAGCAATATTGAGATATTACAGATGGTCCGTTATTTCATCCAAGGACTTTTAGTGTTATTAGGGATTTAGTTCCGGCAATGAAAATAGTATCAGAACATGTTACTTTTTCCAGAAAAAAACCTATACATACATAAATATTAAAATTCAAAGACTTAGGCTACGTTTGGATGCACTCTAGAATAGCTAGAATAGCTACTGTTTAGAATAGTAAATAAGAACAACTACTGTTTAAGAACAGTGCTAACTCAAGCTATTCGGAATAGTGAAAAAGTTGTTTGGATTGCATATTAGGAATAGAGTTTGGAGGGAATGAATAGAGTAATAATTTATGTGTTAGATTAAATCTTTTTATCAATACGTAATATAAAAATCTTTTTATCCAATACGTAATATAATATTAATTTAATTATTAAATAAAATATTAGATTAAATATAATATAATATTAGTTTAAATATAATACAATATAATATTAATTTAATTATTAAATGTAATATAATATTATTTTAAATATTAAATTAGTATTAAATAAAATATTATATTAAATATAATATAATATTAGATTAATTTTAATACAATATAATATTAATTTAAATGTTAAATATAATATAATATTATTTTAAATATTAGATTAGTATTAAATAAAATATTAGATTAAATATAATACAATATAATATTAATTTAATTATTAAATGTAATAAAATATTATTTTAAATATTAGATTAGTATTAAATAAAATATTAGATTAAATATAATACAATATAATATTAATTTAAATGTTAAATGTAATATAATATTAGATTAAATATAATACAATATAATATTAATTTAAATATTAAATGTAATAAAATATTATTTTAAATATTAGATTAGTATTAAATAAAATATTAGATTAAATATAATATAATATTAGATTAAATATAATACAATATAATATTAATTTAAATGTTAAATGTAATATAATATTATTTTAAATGTTAGATTAGTATTAAATAAAATATTAGATTAAATTTAATATAATATTAGATTAAATATAATACAATATAATATTAATTTAAATATTAAATGTAATAAAATATTATTTTAAATATTAGATTAGTATTAAATAAATTATTAGATTAAATATAATACAATATAATATTAATTTAAATGTTAAATGTAATATAATATTATTTTAAATGTTAGATTAGTATTAAATAAAATATTAGATTAAATTTAATATAATATTAGATTAAATATAATACAATATAATATTAATTTAATTATTAAATGTAATAAAATATTATTTTAAATATTAGATTAGTATTAAATAAAATATTAGATTAAATATAATATTATATTATTTTAAATATTAGATTAGTATTAAATAAAATATTAGATTAAATATAATACAATATAATATTAATTTAAATGTTAAATGTAATATAATATTATTTTAAATGTTAGATTTGTATTAATATTGAAAGCTCCAATCACTAATCCAACTTTTTGTTAGAATAGTGGAACAACGCTATTCTTCTTGTTCCGAATAGCAAGTAGTACGTTTGGTTGCTCAAGCTATTCGAATAGCAATGCTATTCTAAGAATAGCACTATTCTTAGTGCATCCAAACATACCCACTATTCTTACAATACATAATATATATATTACATATCTACAAGTTTGATCTTCTTTAAATTCTTAATTAGCTCTTAAATCTAAAGTTTAGTTAGGGTCTTTTTTTCAGGTTAAGAATCTGGCTCACTCTTCCAAGCGGAGCCCAAGCGAAAAAAAAAGGAGAGAGCGAACCTAGCCGCCACTCTCATCCTCCCTCCTCCACACTCTTCATTTCGTCTCTCTCACTCTTTTTAGACTTCACCTTCAATATAGGCATAGCGATACTCTCTCCTCTCTTGTCTCTATCTCCTTAAACGAAGAGGAGAATGAGGAAGAGAGGAGGGAGCCGAAGCGCGGTATCTCAGAGCTCAGAGTATAGAGTCTCTACTCCCATCTTGATCGGAGCGTGGTGGTAAGCAAATCCGGCCGCCAAAGTGCGGCAGCTATCGGACGAAAGTGGATCCAGTCGTGAAGCGAGATGTTAAATGAGATAATAGAGTACTTAAGGGTATAGATAAGTAGGGTTAGTTGATTAGAGTAGTTTAGATGATTTTATGATAATAAATGAGTTTAGATCTAGGAATGCGGATCATTTGACTCGTTGTAATACGTTTTTTATTAATGAAATTGTTAGTAGGCATTTAAACCACTAGCTTTCCAGAAAAAAATATAAATTTTAGTTTTTAGAATATTTTAATATTGTACATATATGTAGGGGTGTCAATGAGTACGATACGGATAGGGTGGAAGCATTTTCATACCTATACCCACTAAGAATGGATCTTACCCATATACCTGTAAAAATATTGTAAAAACACCAGACACTCCAAACCTCCCTCCCTTTCATTATTGATTATCTCAATTTTTCTAATAAAAGAATGGATCTTACCTATATAGCCTGGATTGAACAATAAGAGAAACAAATCTAGATTATTTCCTATTTTTTCTCATATGCGGAATAGAAAGAAAAATAAAATAAAATCTTTCATAAAGCCCATGATTCATAGCCAGTTGTGTTATTTCCCAATTTAGCACACGCCAACACCCCCCCTCAAGCGGGCACGTACAAATCTGTCATGCCTAGCTTGTCAAGTGTGCTCTCAAAGAACTTGCTAGACACCCCTTTCGTAAGTATATATGCCAGTTGATTTTCAGATTTAACAAACAACAGCTTCAGTATCTTCGAGTCAACTTTCTTCTTTATGAATTGTCGATATACTTCCACATGCTTCGTTCTATCATGTTGAACCGGGTTATGAGACATATCCAGCGCTGCTTTGTTGTCTGAGTATAACTCCATCTCCTCTTGTTGTTCAAAACCAAGTTCGCTCACCAATTTTATTAACCACAATAGTTCACATATTCCTTTCGCAATTCCCCGAAATTCAGCTTTTGCACTTGAAAGAGCGAGCTACTACATTCTGTTTCTTGCTCCTCTACGTAACCAAGTTCCCTCCTGTTCGAGGTTTGTTTGTTTAATCCTAAGATATATGAACAAGTCGAATGAAATGAAAGAATGAATGAACAAGTATGAATGTATGAACAATTGTATTAACAATGAATTAACAGAAAAGAATCAACTAAATGTTTGTATTTTGTACTATGGTATAAAGGGTGTTTCAAGGGTTTCAGATTTCATCTTCAACTTTGCTGCTCATACCTGCCACGCGACCCGCATGCTCTCGCATGCGACCCGCTTGGCCTTAAGCGCCCTGGACCTGGCACGCGACCCGCAAGCTGTGGCTTGCGACCCTCGTGATGCGACCCGCGTGCTAACTCACGCGACCCGCATGGTCCCTTGAGCTGAGTCTGCACATGTCAGAAACTTGTTGTTTAAGTCGTGTAAGGCTAGATTGACCGTACCTAGTGTCACTGAACCTCAACTTTCGTGTGTTGGCTTAGCAGACCTGGTTTGGAATTGCAATTTCACCTTCTCAGGTTTAATCAAGCTGTTTGATCTAAACCTAAGTTCTCAATTCTGTTTACTAAAGGTATCCACAAGCTGAGCAAGAGCAAGTGGAAACTTTCACCTTTCGGCTACTCATTGACCTCACCTTTCGGTTCTCAGACCTACCTCAAGTACTTAACCTAATTTGCAAGAAGCATCAAGCCTTTGGTACAAGAAGAAATGCCTAAGGCATTCAACAGTAAGCAATCAAGAATCAAACAATTCAGATCAAGCAATCTCAAATAATACAAGAATCAAAGAAACACGAAATAACAATAAGAATCAATCCATGTGCATCATCAAACAAAGTATCAGACTACAAATCCAAACCCTCGAAACTACAACATCTACTCAGACATCAATAAAATCAAAACAAGAGAGAGAGAGAAAGAAAGCAAATCATGGTGAGAGAAGAGGTAGTGAAGAGGATTGAAGCTTCAGATTGAGTCTTCTTCTCCAAATCGACTCTCTTCAGCTCCAGATCGTCTCTTTCCTCTTCAGATCGCCTCAGGCGCTTGGCCTTCGCTTCAGATTTAGGTCTGATCTGTCTCTGGATGAAAACGTGGATAAATATCGGGGGTCCCTTTCTTCCTTTGCGCCAGCCCTTTTAATAGGCATCTTAACGGGCTTCAATCGGGTCCTGGCGCAGTTAATTCGACGCGGGTCGCGTGCCACCTCATGCGGGTCGCGTCAGGTGGAAGTGAGCAGTGAGGCTTGGCTCAGATTGTAGGTCTTCTCGCTAGCTTTCCAAAAAGTGGTCATACGCTCAAAACGGAGTTACGAGTCAAAAGTTATGACTGTTTTAAGTTCGGTGCTGAAACTTCAGGATCTGATGCGACCCGCGTGAGATCTGACGCGGGTCGCGTGGGGGAAGTCAGAACTCTGCCTGCTTTGCCTGTTTTCGCCTATTTCCTGCAAATCAACCACAAAACTGCAGCAGTACCATATTCTATTGATTTTCAATGTAAACTATGCAATTTAGTGGTCGAAAACATAAGGTCTGGTCTGAAAATAGGTCGAAATAATAGATGAAATATAGACATATCACCTCCTATAAAGGTAAAGTACCCAGAGGTAGATCGTCTGTATATCATGTAATCTTCAAGTGTCTATTTTTCTCGAATTGTATCTCTTTCCCAGATGTTCCTTTCAAGTACCTAATTTTACGCATCAAAGCCTCTAGATATTCTTCTTTTAGAGAATGCATGAATTGACTCACAACGCTCACATATGCAATATCAGGTCTGGTGTGAGATAAGTAGATCAATTTCTCTACCAATCGTTGGTACTTTCTTTATTCGTGGGAACCCTATCCGGCAGCTCCCCAAGTTTTTGGTTTTGACTTACCGGTGTATCAACCGGTTTGCATTCTAACATTCCAATCTCAGATAATAGATTAAGCACGTATTTTCTTTGAGACAAAACTATACCTCGCTTGGATCGGACCACTTCAATTCCAAGGAAATACTTCAAGACTCCTAGATTCTTCATCTCAAACTCTTTGAAGAGTCGATCTTCGAGCTTCTGTATTTTCTCTCGATCATTTCCTGTAATGATCATATCATCTACATAAATAATCAAGATAGTTAGTTTCCCTTGGTTCCTTTTAAATAATAAAGTGTGATCCGAGTCACTCTGCATAAAGCCGTATTTCATCATGACACTTCTAAACCTTCCAAACCAGGCTCTTGGAGATTGTTTCAAACTATAAAGTGCATTTTTCAATTTACACACTGATCCTTTCTTTTCCAAGCCTTCGTACCCAGGATAAGGATCCATGTAAATTTATTCTTCGAGATCTCCATGTAGGAACGCATTTTTATGTCAAATTGGTGAAGGGGCCAGTATGTCTAAGTGTACCGTATGTCTAGGTTAGCTACAAAAGATAGTAAAACTCGAATAGTATTTAGTTTTGCTACTGGAGAAAAAGTTTCTTGAAAATCTATACCGTATGTCTGAGTGTACCCTTTAGCAACTAGTCTCGCTTTATATCTCTCTACCTTACCATCAACACCATATTTCACCGAAAATACCCACTTACATCCGACAGTTTTTTTCCCTTCTTTGAGTTCAACTATCTCCCAAGTGTCATTCTTTTTTAAGGATTCCATTTCTAGTTCCATAGCTTTCACCCATCTTTGGTCTTTACGGGCCTCATTCACATTTTTTGGAATTTCAATGGATAACATTTTGTCTGTGAAATTCTTGATTTTTTATGGTAACCATTCGGTTGTCACATATTTGGCAATTGGTACATCTTCTGGCTGTATCACTCTGTCCCGGAGTTCTTTATTTAGATCTATCCACACTCTCAACTCTAGTTGAGATGAAAGCTCACAATTATTAACCTGGTTAGGGTCCTCACTTTCCCTCTCTTCTACAGCCTGAACTGGACTAGATTCTATCATGTTTTCAGCTCGAACTAGGCTGTTTTCACCCCTGTTTTCAGCGTTTCTAGCAGCCCAAACAGTGCTGGAATTTTCCTTGCTTTCAGCAGCTCTGTTTTCTGTAATTTCAGGAGATGTGCAACTTATAACCATGACCACGGTTCCTTCTCTACCGTATTCTCACCCTGAGAAGGATACCGAGGTTCTTGAAAATATCTTTCGATTTCTACAAATGTTACATCCATGGTTACAAACATTCTTTTAGTAGTCGGATTGTAACATTTGTATCCCTTTTGATGCATCTCATATCTTACAAAAACACACCTCATGGCACACAGTTTAATTTTGTTTCGTTGGTTCTTTAGTATGTGAACATATGCGACGCATCCAAAGATTTTTGAAGGAAGATTAAGGATTGAAGGGGTAGTCACGAAGGTGGACAGCTTTTTAAGAGGGGTTTCAAAGCTTATTATTTTGGAGGACATTCTATTAATTAGGTAGATGGCAGTTGTTATAGCACAATCCCAATAAACTTTTGGCATATTATACTCAAATAATAAGGATCTAGCAACCTCAAGTATGTGTCTATTTTTCCTTTCCACAACCCCGTTTTGTTGCGGAGTTCCCACACATGAAGTCTCATGAATAATCCCTTTACACGTGAAGAAATCATTTAAGTTGTTATTAATAAATTATCCACCATTATTGCTTCTTAAATACTTAATTCCCTTGCCAAACTATTTTTCTACCATATTATAAAATCCCTTAAAGATATTTGTCACCTCATCTTTTCCTTTCATTAAATAAATCCAAGTCATGCA